>CM046440.1:28935760-29196112 GCA_025506505.1 Flaveria sonorensis | reverse complement strand
TTTATCCTCCTCCTAGCACTTACTGTTACTCTCTTATGCCTCACCTCATCCATCTAATGATTAATTAAAGCAGCAGATACTAATAGTTTACATGCAGGTTTAGCAGTGTAATCACAAAGAGGTTCGAGATGAATGATTTTCCTATAGGTTTGGGGCTCATCAAGCAAGGATCTAATCTACAAAATGATAATTCCACCTCTGATGCTTCAAACCAGTATCAGTTGTTTCTAGTAACTTTTTAACAAATTCAAGACAGTAACATCCCTTCATTTGTTCCCGTCAAGTTTGTCAAAGAAGGAACATCTGTGGAATCATCAAGCAATTAGAACTCAACAACACAAACCGACACAACAAGAGTCATCATCAAATCCATTGGAGCTGACTTGTGTATACAGGACTGGACCAGTTCTGATGATCAAAAGAGAGATCATCAAGTCACCTGAAGTTATCAAGTGTCAAATGCTTCCAAAAGTCGAATCAAGACCTATACGGATCTCATCTCCAACTGCTAAGCAAATCAGCATTTCCTCTCAAAGCTCAGCAGAAGCACTCACCATCATCATCTACTTCCATCAACTTGTTACAAATCTGCTTCTAAGTCTGCCAAGTCACCAGTCATTAAAAAGGGTTCTCAAAGAATGTTCAGATCTCATCTCCTGGAACATCACACATCAAATCACAGCCCAGTTCAAAATCCACATTGACAAGCCTCAAAAGTTCAATTTCCAGATATCCAAAAGAAGAAGCTTCAAGATTGTCAACAACTGCAACAACCTCAAAGCAGGCTCCACCCTCTCCTACTTTCCACGGGACTACAAAGATCCAAAGCCTTTCAAGGCTTGCTTTAGACGTGGAAGAGGTCATGTGCTAAGAAGTGCCCTCAGGTTAAGGGCAAGCTTCGGGAGGCAAAGATAACACAGGTTGCTTCTTCTCGGTTCAAAAGGTGAAAAGCACATATCTTTGAATGGTTGATAAAGAACAATCTATCCAACTTCACACGTGAAGCCAGTTTCACATGATTCAAAGATGAAAAAGGCCAATGTTTCAAATTAAATCTCTTCCTTTGGTTTTTAAAAAGAAAATGATTTCCAAATTCAATTCTTTCAAATCAAAAGTAATTGAACAGAAACAAATTTGGAAAGTAAAAAAAAAGATAAAGATATAATGATTTTTCAAAAGAGTGTGTGCTTAAACAGGTTACGTACACTGATGAAAAAAGAACTCCCAGACCACGATGGCCTGGATCCCCCTCTCTAACTAATCTGTTTATGAGTGCAGGAACAATTCAGGAGGCCTATCAGTAATCCGATTTACTGACTGGGATTGTTCCTTATTCAAATTTGAGGCGGAACTAACAAGTTATAGAATCTCATCCACATTTTGGATTCTTATCTACCATTCACAATCACTGCATTTTTCTTGTTACTTTATTTCTCATGTTTTTGCTAGTATAATTTGGAAGACTTTCTTTAGTAAAATTTTGGAGGAGAATAAAAAAAAAAGAAAATTCACGGGAACTAAGAACTTGATTTAGGATGACTGAGATATGATAGTATGTCTTCTTGGTATGCTTATTTGCATGACTTGTACTTTGTGAGAAATGATAGTAACTGATGTAGATGTTTGTATCACTTATATTCTAAAATCTGAAAAAGACAGTTTCATTATATGATATGCTTGGTAGGCTCAGCCTGAAAACAATGTAAACAGTGATTCTGTAGCCTAACTAAAGCTTTAGAACTCGATGATAAGGATTATTCTCCTAACATTTCGACCTGCACAAAGTTATAAGTCTCTCAAAAATGGTTGAGAGTATCTGACTTCTGCCTTGATACTTTGATTCTCAAATTCCCTCATCCTTGCTTCTGAATTAATGCTTCTTGTAAGCTCTTCAGAATCCTTTTCGTGCTTATCTCCTCTGCTATGCGGAAGCATTGACCTGGAGTGAGATATTCTCTGTTATACGTTAGTATAGACCGAAGCTCTCATCAGCACGCTCAGATGATCATCTCCTCTGTTATACGTAATATAGACCTGGAGCTCTAATCATCTGTTCCCAAATAAAGGCACCATGATTCTTAAATAAGATCATTGTTGAAAGTCAAAAGAAAATCAAGCAGAGTTAATCATATTACTCAATAAGACCTGATGATGGATAAGTTCTTTTGTCGGATGTCTGTGGGAACCAAGTTACCTGAGCTCTCTAATTGAACTAAAACATGATAAATCAATGCAGGTCACTTATTGAAAAGAATAAGGCATGGGTTTTAAATTGGACAAATATACCAACATCATTTTTGAACTATTTTTGCTTTCAAAAACTTAAAATTGTGACCAGACTCTGTATTAGGTGATCTCACTAACTTGTCGATGTTTAAATACATCGTGTGCTTAAGTATATCTTGAGGATGTGATCACATGATCAATTAGTTCTTGGTGTGAGGTGATTTAAAATTTATATATAAAAATAGGGTTTTTCATTTTCAAATTATTTCAAGTCTTCCACATTATGCTATAAATATTATTATTTTCGCATGCTTTCACTGGAAATTACACACACAGATAAACTCGGGTTTATTTGTTAACGAAATGATCTGACAGGAAATGCAAGATTGTGGTTGTGATTGTGTTACAGATTTTTGCTTCAATGATGGCCGATCATCAGCTGAGCAAAGTACCTGACCAGAGAACCTGTTCCTCAAGTTTGAAGAAGATATCGAGTTAGGATTTCTCCTCCTACATCTTCTGAAGCACTCCACAAGAGTAGTGGAAAAGCTATTTTCTGATAATTCACAAAGGATGCACACGAATAGGGGAGCTACATAAAGGGGAGCCAGTTAGATGAAAGATATTCAGTACCAGATCATCAATCTAGGGGAGCTTGAGGATCATTATATGGTTGACTTATCGGAGCTGAAGGTGAAACAAGATGTTGATAAGATAGACTAAGGGGAAGTATTGTTGGTCTGAACAGGATAGTCCATATATCAACACAGTTAAAAGTCAACAAATGTCAATGTCACTGTCAAAGTCATCGAAAAAGTCAAACAGACGCGTTCGAGATGAAGAACCGAGACGAGACTTGAAGATATAAATGACTAGGAGTTTATTGTTAATAAATATATTTTTGTGTCAACAAAATATTTATTTATGTTTAAGTCATTTGTATGTTTTAATGATAGTCTAGGTGGCTAATTGTCATTAATCTAATTGTCATTAGACTATATATAGCTAGAGTCATTAGTGTGTTTATTAAGCTTGAATAAGCCATTGATTGAGGGTTTTCACTTTGTAATATCTTTTGCAATCAATCAGATCAACAGGTTTTATTGAATGTTCACCTTATTCATCTATATTTTATAGTGTTTGATCTATATTGTTCATACTATCATTGATATTTGTGTTATCTATGAGATTTGTTTGTGTTTATCAATCAATTGCAGCCATGAATAAAAAGAAATTTATGGGGAGAATAAAAAATATTTTTTTGTCTTTTCAGGAACTTCATGTAAAAGAAGTTTGAAGGAGAATCAATAGCATTGTTTGGGATATGCATGGTAGGCTCAGCCCGATATCAAAGTACACAGTGATCGTGTAGCCTAATTAAAGTTTAAGAACTCGATGACAAGGATTATCCTCATGATATCTCAGCCTGCATAAAGCTACAAGGCCTTGTCTAATATGGGTTAAGAGTTTCATATCTTTGCCTTGATGCATAAATTTTAAATAGAGTGGGTGACATATCTCATGCTTATCTCCTCTGCTATGTGTGAACATTGACCTGGAGTGATGATCTCCTCTGTTATATGTGAGTATAGACCTGGAGCTCTCATCAGCACACTCTAATGAACTTCTCTGTTATACGTAAGTATTGACCTGAAGCTCTCATCAGCAAGATAAATCGATTTTCTCCTCTGTTATATGTAAGTATAGACCTGGAGCTCTTATCATCTGTCCCCATATTCAGAATCATCATTGAAATATATAAGAATTCAAGCAAAGTGAATTATATTGCTCAATAAACCATGAAGAACAGGATTAGTACTCTGCTGAATATCTGTGGGATCCAAGTCATCTGAGTTTTTCAATGAATCCAAAACATGATAAAACAGCTGTAGATTACTTGTTGAAAAGAGGAAGGCATGAGTTTAAAAGGACAAACATATCATCAATCTCGCAAATCTTTGACTCTCCGGATCAACTTCTTGAAAAAGAAGTCTCTATATCCTTTTATTTTTTTCCATATTTGTTTTTAAATTCTTTGTTATGTGCTGATATTGTGGAACGAAGAAATGTTTTTCATAAAAGCCATATAAATTTATTTTTTTAAGTTTTTGGCTGCAGCGAAACTACAGTTTCGCTTACAGGTTCGCCGAGCGAATCTATAGTTTCTCCCGGCACTATCGATGTTCACCGAACACTGATTTCTTTTGTGATGCCGAGCGAAACTATAGTTTCGCTGCCAGCGAAACTAGGTCATATATATGGCACAGTGTGTTCATCATTTCACATTATGTCGTGCTAATCTAACCCTAGTTTCTCTGTGGCCGTATCTTTTTGACCTCATTTTTCATCATTTCTGTCGAGATTGTTAACCATTTGGTAGGTATTGCATCTCTGAATTAACGGTTTAATCGCGGTTTTATAGCTTAATCGATAGTTTTGGGTTGATTCGCTGGTTCGAAACTTCGCCTGTTTCGTCCAGCGAATCTACCAAACTTATCCAGTGAATCTGAACGAAAGTTCCCTGTTGCGAACGAATCTATCTGGTTATGCTATCCAAGCATACCTGACAGTTTCGCTCTAACCTTTCCAGCAAAACTATACTTTCGCCCAGCACATAATCTGCTCTATTGGGGTCAGCAAACTTACAACTTCGCTATCGTCTGAATCATAAGCTAGTCCTCAGCGAAAGTGTAGAATCACTCAAACTCGTGGTCTAGGGCTGAGTTACAGCGAATGTACCCTTTCGTTTGGTCGAAACTTATGTTCAATCAACAGCGAAACTATTAGTTGTGCCTGGCGAAACTACAGTTTCGCCTGTCAGTGAAACTGTTGAACTTAGTTTTAAAAAAAACCTCAGCGAAGCTGTCTTGGTATGCCTAGCGTAACTACAATTTCGCCATGACAGCGAATCTATGGTTGTTTTGAATTTTTAATATTGTTTAACTGTCTTTATGTGATATCTAACTTACCTAGGTTTATATTTTGCAGTTCATGGCAAACTTAAAGTTCGATGAAAAGACAAATCTTGTGGCTTTATTAGACGAAAGTAATCCGAAGACTGTCGGATTCAAAGATTGTCTTAGATGGTTGAAGCAGTCTCCCATACTTTTTTCCATATCTCATTTACCCACGATCTACGACATTCACATAAGACATTTTTGGGTTAATGCTGAATGTGATCTGGGATCTACTCCATACAGGATTACTTCAAGAGTCCTTGGGGAAGACATAGTTGTCACTGCTGAGACGATAGCAAGGGTGTTAAGGTTGGAAGAAGATTGTGGAGATGAGGTTGGTATGACTGATGCCGAACTTCTTAATGCTTATCGAAGCATTGGGTATGAAGGACCATCTTTTGGGTCAAAGAAGGAAATTAAAAAGTTGTTTTTATCCAAGGAATGGAGATACATTGCTCACGTATTCATCACGTGCTTGGATCATAGAAAGGGAGGATTAGATGGTTTAAATGCATAGTGGGCAAAGGCCATGATGGTATTCCGTAGAGGACAAAAGGCCAATATTGCAAGACTAATATTTGACTGTATGACTGAAAATGTCATGGCCTTAAAGAAAGACAAATGGCTGTTATATCCAAGGTTTATCCAGATGATCATTAATGCTGAGAAGCCCAATTTGCCAAGACATGGGGAAGTTAGGAGGCTGATGCAAATGAATATAAGAATATTTGCAGACTGCTTAGCTATTAGACATGACTTTAGCGGTAAAATAACATATTGACTGGAAAACATGTATCCTGCCGAGAGATGGAACTACATAAGAAGGTTGATTGAAAATGAAAACAAAAATGCTGAAGAAAATCGGGATAAACAAGCTAAAGCCATGAAGAAAAGGAAGAGGTATGCAAAGGAGAAAGAATATGATCTAGATGCTGAGATTGATGAAGTAGAAGAGGAGCTGCGAACTCAAAGAGAGAGAAGGACCAAAAAGAAGGCTAATCAAGGGGAACCGGCTCACGAAACTGAAAGGAGATCTAAGCATAAGCAGTCGGTGTTCGAAAAAAGGAGGGATCTTCGATCTGAACTGGATCAAGATGTGATAAGAAATGTAAATACTTCATTGGCTAATGAACTGAGCATGATTAAAACTAAGTTGGTTAATCAGGAGTTGAGAGAGAAAAAGAAAGATGAGCAAATAGAAAGTATGAAGGTTATGATGATGGACCAGCAGGAACTTATCAAAAGGCTATTGAAGGAAGTGAATGAGCTCAAAGGCAAAGTTGGTGACACAAACCAACTATCACAAGAGGAGCTGGATAATCTAACTGATACATCAAAGTATTCATTCCTGAAAGTGGGGAGGTCATCTGGTATGGGAGGAGAAGCAAGTACGGCTGGTGGTGGTGCAAGTGGAAGTGGTGTAGGAGGTGAAAAGGTTGTTGAGACAGAAGCAGAAAAGAGAGTAGATGAAGGAGGAGATGTGAGAGAGGAGCCTGTAATTGTTGAGGCTGAATTTGTTGATTTGGGATTGGACATAGACACAGACTTGATTGGAGCTGAGGTGTTTAGAGAAGAAACTAATGAAGGAAATAAAGAGGATACAGGGAAGAGACTGATTGATGAAGAGGAAGAGTATGAGAACAACTGGTTGATTATGATTCAGAGCCTAAATACTATGAAGTAGAGGAGCGCCCAATGACTTATGTAGCACAAGGGGTTCAGAAGAAGGTGATGTGTTTGAACTAAGCAAAGAAGACTGGATTGTGAAAGAAAAGAACCAAAAGAGCTAACACCTCTATTTCAAAACATCAATGAACCAAGCAAGAAGAAAAGTGATAAGAAAATGAGCTGGAAATTCAATTTTGAATTGAAAATGTTATTATCAAAAGGAGGGGTGGTGAAATTTCATATATGCATAAAAGGAAGGCGTTCAAGACCTTGTCTATAGGGATTTGAGTTAGCTGAAATTCCACTTTTGGATGCCCACCTGATACAGAATGTTTGTGTTGCAACCTTTGGCAAAACCCTAATACAGAATGTTTGTGTTGCAATTGTGTGTGTGTGGCTGGAAGTTCATTATCTATATCATTGAGCCTTTGTTATTGCAATTTATGGTTTATATTCATTGAATTTCATTATGTTATTGTGTTTATAAGTGTTGATTCAATCGAAATCATTGTCAATCATCAAGTGAATTGTTGAATCGATCATTAGGACCAACATTTACCAATAGAAATTTCTACATCGAAGGGCTCACCGACCTTCCTACTCCTAACGTGCAACTTATCACAGAAGGTAGCAGGAATGAAACTACTACTAGCACCACAATCAATGCACAGATGCACAATTTAATTTACTAGAAACGTACCTGATGCCATGTCGGAGTCCACTCTAGCCTCCTCCCGGTCATAGAGAATGCTCTGACCTTCATCCTCTGCTCCCCTTCCTTGCCCCGGAGCTCTCTGCCCTCGACTTCTTGCAGTCTCTGCTCATGTGTCCAGTCTCACCACATCTGTAACATCTAGCCATGTGATAATCCCTCACCCTGTGGCCCTCTTTCCCATACTAGAAGCAGATGTTCGATTCCCACCTGCACTCCCCCTTATGGCCTCTACCACACTTCTTGCATGCTTCTTCCCTCCCTATTCTCATTTTCCGATCATCGACCCTCATCGTCTTACCTCCAGCCATTAATCCACCATCATTATCCCGCCTTCCATTCCCATTCTTGACATAGCCCTGCTTCCTTTCTACATCCACCATCGCCACCGCCTCTCGCTCGTCATACAACCTCCCCGCTAGGTCGAACACCGACCTAAACATACCTGGCCGGGCAGTGATCAGATGTCTACGGATATCTGCCGGCAGACCTTGAATGTACCTCTTGATCTTTCGTGACACAAGTGTCACCTGATCTGGCACCAGTCTTGCCATCTCATTGAACTTCGTGGTGTACTGTTGGTGCGTCATCGTTCCCTCCTCCAACTGCAAGAACTCTCTCTTAACTTTGTCAAGCTCTCTATGAGGGAAAAACTCCTCAATTACCAACCTCTTCAGCTCATTCCACCTCATCCTCCCGATTGCCCTAGTACCCTCGGCTTTAACAATGTTGTCCCACCAGCACAAGGCTGAATCCACAAATGAGTGGGTAGCGAACTTTACCTTCTGATCCTCGCGGCACTCGCTAATGTCCAGTACCACCTCCATCTCCCTCACCCAATGATGAGCAATAGTAGCACTCCCATTCCCATCAAACGTAGGGGGCCTGCACCTTTGGAATGCCTCGTAGCTGCATCCCTTCATAGTTTCCTACACAGCTTCCTCCTCCTCATCATCATCACTAGAGACAACCATATCAGTCTCTGGTTGCTTCCTTCCCCTTAAACCTCCTTCCTTGCATCCTCGTCTGGCGGTCTTCCTCTTCTCAGTCTCCTTCTTCTCATCCTCCTTCATAGCTTTAATAACCTCGGTCACTACAGTCGGCAGAATCGTCTGCATGACCTGATGAACCTCCTCAACCACCGCCTCCTTCATTGAGGCTCTCAGATTAGCAGTCTCGTCCTCACCGTCCTGGTGATGGAGCTCTGGCTCTTCAGGAGCCGTCTCAGCAGTCTTAGCCCCGTTCCTCATGATACGCGGTCTAACACCACGTCCACCCCGACCTCCACCTTGCGAAGCCTCAGAAGATCTACCGCCAGCCATCTAAACACAAGATTCAAACACCAACATGGTCATTCAAGGTAATAGCTCAGTTGATGTCAAGTATAGTAAGTCCCTAATTACAGTGGCCAGTTATGATTAGCCACTTACTTTACTCTTCATTCCCCCAAGCATTTCCTATCCTGACTACATCAGTATCTAAATCTACACAAAAGCATATAAACCACATAACACACGCACATAATTCCCTTTTTTATTAACATACATAAAATGTTTACATAAAACCTTTACCTGCAGGCACGTAGCTACTAGGACTGGCATCCCTTTCCTTTCGTCCCATTCTCAGTTAAGGTTTAGGTTTTGAAAATATTTACCCAATTCTCTTAAACTTTGTCTCTGATACCAACTTGTAAGGCCCCGTTCCCGGGACGCTTACAGTTGGACCGTCACCGCATAAAATATTTAAAACATACATTACTTTTGCAGTGGAATTTAAAACTTTCATTAATAATTTAAAACATATTATTTCATTACATCATTCGTTTACATTTTGAAATATAGCATCACATTAAAAATGTGGATGCCAGCCTCAAAACATCCCCAGTAGCTTATGCATCCATGCATGCAACTCCTCAGCATCAACAAAATACCTGCCAACTATTATGCATATAAAAATTCAGCGACGCTGAGTGAGTTCTAGTTTTATAAATAAAATACTTTACTTTCGTTAAAACATAACTTTTACATTCGTTCGTGATCATACAACATACGTACACATTGATAATAATTATTATTATCTTCATCATCGTTCATCATCAAACAATACATACTTACTATCATCCGAATCTGCCTCATGCAATACCCCCGACTCGTGCTCGAATGCTGATACGGTGCCTGGGCCTGTAAACAAACCCCTGACTCGTGTCCAAAGACTGACGTAGTACCGGGGTATGTGACAAGGATCCCATCTCGTGTGCAACACCCTCGACTCATGTTCAAAAGCTGATACTGTGTCGGGACCTGTAAAAAAACCCCCGACTCGTGTCCGAAGACTGACACGGTATCGGGGTGAGCAACAAGACCTCATCTCATGCCATCCTGTCTCATGCAATACCCCCGACTCATGCTCAAAAGCTGATACTGTGCTAGGGCCTGTAAACAAACCCCCGACTCATGTCCGAAGACTGACAGAGTACCGGGGTACGCTACAAGGATCTCATAATTCGTTACTTCCATTCTTATCATTCGTTATCTTCCACTTTCATTACATAATACTTTACGTACATTCATACATCATACCACGTAAAGTCATAACATCATACATAACGTATTACATAACATAATACAACATTTTGAAAACCGTTAAACATGGAAAGATAACATATCACATAAACATACATAGCACACCAAGCCCAAGCCATCACATCACAACAAAATCTATCTCAACCAACTACCTCAAAAAATCCTCAGAAAATCCTAAGTCCAAAATGGAGAGCAGTTGGACATCTCAGGCGCATAAGTATAAAAATTCTAAGGAAAACAGCCTAGGCGCATTACCACTATGCAGGTGCATGAGTCCTGCTTAGGCACATGGGCACTATGCAAGCGCATGAGCCCTTAGGCGCATGAGCAACTCTAGGCACATGGGCAATTGTTTGGGCGCATGGCCTACACTTAGGCGCTTGGGCATCATGCTGGGCGCATGACTACTATTTGGGCGCATGATCTTGGGCGCATGAGGTCACTTGGGCGCATGAGGTAAGTTAGGCATATGAAAACAATTTCAGGCCCATGGGAACATTCTGGGCGCATGACCAACAACCTGAAAATATAACCGATGCTACAAACAACACCCAAACATCAACCTAGCACATCCTAACACAGATCTAACATGCTACCAACACTAAAACATGCTAGACATCAAACAAAACCTCAAAAACAACCTTAAAAACATACAACAACAGAGCACCATCGAACAACATGCTGAAAAACTCATGGTTACATAAAAATCTTTTGCTTGGTATGCATAATAGCCCCAAACACTTCGAAAATCAGTAAAAAGAGGGGTTCAAGAACTCACCTGAAGCAACCTTCAAGCAACACACTTCCACTTGTAAATTCAACTCCTAAAACCCACTAAATCAAGCACTTAGCACCACAAATCTTGGCCTAGAAGCTGAAAATTCGGTTGAAACCGAACATTAACCTAAGAAAACTCACCTTCAAGAAGATTTCAGCTTCTTCTCTCTCTAAAACCATGAACTTTTCTTCTTTCTTCCTTTTTCAGCCAAGAAGATGTGTATGGCAATGTAGTGGGTGGCCATACCCACTCTTTTAAACACTATTATTTAAAGTTTACATCTTGCATAACTTTAGTCCTTTAACTTGTGTTATTCCTTATTTCTTTCTTTATACTTTTATTTTCTCTTCTTTTTAATAAAATTCAGGGTGTTATAAAGAGCATCCATGGGTTTCTCAAACTTATGTATGTTTTGATTCTTTGCTTGTTGTTGTTTTCTAGAGCTAGAAGCATGTGGATGTTGGATGCTTTGAGATGTTGCTTCATGGGAAACATGAACACCAGTCTTCTTAAACTTCTATTTGTTATGGGATGTTTCAGCAGCAGAGAAGAAGGAAGTTTCACTTGAATTCAGAAACTCCTCATCTTCATCTTCACCAGTGCAGGTCAAAAATGCACTGTCTGTTTCTTGAAGTTCCTTGAACTTGTATGATTCCACATGTCTGATTTTACTGTTATTCCTAAATCTTTCATCTAGTTCTGGTGCCTCTACTTTGGCCACTAGTGAATCTAGAGATAATGCTTCAAGATCCAATGTTGCTTTCATCAAAGAGACTGACTGAGTCCAGCTCTCTGGCAGTGTATGCAACATCTTCTTGATGATCTCCACAGATTCATATTTAAGACCATAGACTATCATCTCATTTACTAGCTGAAAAAATCTATGGAGCTGTTGTGGTATTTATTCTCCCTGAACATGGTGGAAGGTTTCATTTTGGGTCCTCAATTTTTCCATTTTGATTTCGCTTATTTCCTCACTTCCTTCACACATGGTGTGAAGTACCTTCCAAAGTTCATGAGTTGTTTTGAAATTTTCAACTCATGTCAAAATCTCAAATGGCAGAGCCATTGCCAATATGTTGTATGCTTTCATGTCTGTATTGACCTTTTTGAGGTCATCACCAGCTACACTTTTCAAGCTCACTGGTTTTTGTATGTTGTAATCTAGACCAAGAGTCAAAGGTATGTATGGTCCCTCAGTTATGGATGTCCATAGGTCCGGGTCTTGGAAAATAATCCAATTTCTGAAAATAATTTTCCATTGTGTGAAATCTACTTTGTTCTTTAGTCTCAGTGGTTTGAGACCACTGTTTGACCCTAAAATTTCATCAGACATGGTTGTTAAATTTTAACTTAACTGTTTAAGTCAAATTTTTTTGATTATTTAGCTCGGTGCTAAATTTGTTTTATCCTAAAGTCACTAGGATTTGTTTGATAGTGTTTTTATCACTTTTTACACTTCACTGAATAAAAGGAATTAATTAATTTTAATATCAAATTAATTAATGTCCAATGATGTCACTTTCAAATCTCGATGAAATGAAAGGAATATTCTGTTAAGGAATGTCAACTTTTAATGATGTCAGTCAAGAAAAGTCAAAAACCCTAAAAACACAGAAAATGTTTTAAAAGTAGACTTTTTGGATCAAAAAGTAACTTTTTCTGAAAATTCAAAGAAGAATATGTTTCTTCTTTGGTTTTAATGTTGAACCAACAAAAATCATCATAGATTTTGAAGGATATGTATGAACAAAAACTAAGGTTTATCCTAGGGTTTGTTTGCGGCTGGGTGTTCTTCATAAAAATCAACAATTGGTTTGTTGATTGAAGAACACAAACCTGATGTAAGTATGAAAATACGTGAATGTGATGTGCTAAACACAATGAATGGATTCAAATCACCCAAAACAGTGTTTGTTTGATGAAAACTTGATAGAACAGTATCCGTGTACTGTTTTATCAAAAATCCCTTGAACCGATGAGGTTTTTGAGAGTTTTTATGATGAACACATTCGAAAACAAGTATGAATGATGTTTAGAGCCTTAAACACACTAAATCTTCTTAATAATGTACGAAAACAGATTATTGAATCATGTTTTGAACATTTGTTGAATGTTTGAAGTAGAAGATGATTTTGGTAATGATTTTTAGCTCGAAAATAGATGCTTGAAGCTAATGAACCACAGATATCATGGTGTTAAATGAGAGGATTGAAAATCAGTGTTTGATTTGAGCCATGGCTCTGATACCACCTGATGAAACACAATGAGGATGATTAATGAACCTAAGAACAAGAACAATAATCAGATTATGTACCCCCAAGGATCTTTACAAATCTCTCACAATATAACAACAGATTGTTATATGTATTCAACACTCAATAATCATGGTGCGGAAACCCATGATTAATGATATTATATCCGTGTGTATGTATGATTGTGTGTTTGCTAGTGATTGAATGCACAGAAGAATAGAGAATGCTTGTTTGTATTGATTGTTCAAAAAGCTTACAAATGATTAGGGTATACTACTATTTATAACCTTTACAATGAGCTATGTACAGTTACAAAAATACCCTTATGTAAAAACAAATTACATATAATCCTAAGTCTATAAGTCATCCGCTGTGGATGATAACATGTTCGCTGTGGATGCATAAACGTCCGTTGTGGATGATGAATAAGTTGACCGCTGTGTATGATAGTCATCCGTTGTGAATACTTGCATGAAAGATTGTCTTGTTGTTGTCCGTTGTGGAAGTGTTCATCAGCTGTGGAGACTTATTCATCTGGTATGAGTGTTTGGTCATCAGCTATAGAGATCCTTATCCGCTATGAGCACTTGGACTTCTTCAGACTTCATCCGCTGCTGGCCTTACTCATCCGCTGTGGGCATATCTGATCACGAGTCAGAATTTCGGTGTTTAATTAATCTAAATGCTCGAATTTTCATTGTGATTGTTATGGAATAAGTTCACTTTGGTTGTGTTTTGATTTGTAGGGATTGAAGCTAAAGAAGCCTTGTTTTGGAGGAAAAGGAGTAAAATACGAAAATACAAGGACTAGAGTTGAAAAATCGTGGAAGTTACAAAAATGGCCCAGAAACCCTATACCGGCATATGATACGCCGGGTATGGGCGTATCATACGCCGGCCAGCGTATGAGTGGGCGTATGTGTGGCCGTATTTGCCAAAAATTATAGAAGGGGGGCGTATGGTACGCCGCCCCTGGGCGTATCATACGCCGGTATGTAACGAACTTCCGTATTTAATGGAATTTCAAGCTACTTAATGATAATTCAACCCTAATTTGAAAAAGGACTTTTGAAAGCTCAATTCTGGATGAATCTAAGGCAATTTGTGGTGTTTCAAAGCTCTTCAAATCATCCATAAACATTCTCCAATTCAATATCAAAGGCATAATAAAGATGATGCGTGGCTACATCCTTCGTGATTGCTTTCGGGTGGATAGTTCTTTACAAGTGAAGTGGTTAGTCATACTTAGGGTTTTTATGTTGAACACTTTGTGATTTAATGTAATTGAAGGTTTTGATTGAGTTAAACGATTTGTTTATAAAGAAAGTTATTTACTTTATCATCAGTTTTTGGTTTTCTTGCATCGTTAGCTCATTGAGACAGGTAGATAATTTGATATAGGTGAATTGATAACTTTGTGAATGAATGAGTCTTAAAAGATTGTTCCTTGGTTATCACTTCAATCAAAAGCTAAAATCTTGAGTCGTGTAATACAACCCTAAGTACACTTGATAACCCCTTGATCTTGTATAACTTGGAACCCGGAAGTGATTGTTTCTCATTATTTGATTAAATTAGTTTCCAAGATTCTTGCTTTCTGCAATTGCGTTCGTTATTTAAGTCAAAGTTCCAATTTTCAACAGTAAAGTTTTTGTCTTTAAGTTAATTGAGCCATATTGTTAAACACTTTCCACATATTCCCTGTGGAGACGACCTTACTTACCCTTACACAATAAAGGTAGCTAAGACCGATAAATTAAATTGTTTTTGATCGAGTCTCGACAACCGGATCAAAATGGCGCCATTGCCGGGGAATTAGTTCGCTTAATGTTTAATAGTTTTTATTTGCTTTCTTAAAAATTTATAAAAAACCCAAAAAGATTTTATTTTTATGTTTTCCTTTTTAACTTGTTTTTATTGTTCTGTATTACGCGAGGTATTTTGTGTTTTCTGGTTTGTAGGTAACCATTACGTTAATGCGTACAAGATTTTCAGGAAGGACCTCACCACTACAATTTGACCCAGAAATCAAGAAGACTGCAAGAGAGAATCGTGTGTTTCAAAAAGCATCAACTTCAAGAACTTCTCAAATTCGTGGTCAAACAAGATCAGAAGAAGGAATATCATCAGCAACAGCTTATCGAATTTTAAGTCGACTTTCAAGAACTCCAGAAAGTAATCAATTAAGAGGGATGAATAATTTAGAAAACCAAGAAGGACCACAATCCATCCAACCTTTGGGAGATATCCCATTACCCGTATATCCTCCGCTTGATGACCCCCCATCTCAACCGCAACCTGTGCAACCTCAACCTCAGGGGCCGATCCCTGTGAATCAAGGGGTGCAACACAAATCTCCCCCCGTAAATTTCCAGCCAATACCCAATGTTTGGATTCGTAATCCAAGTTTTCATCATAACGGGGAAGGTAGTCAGCATAGTAATGAAGAACGGTTTTCAATGGAAGGTAGTCATCATACTAATTACGTGGAGGATTGGATTGAAGATCAAGAAGATATGGAAGGTCCGGTTCAACAAAATTTTGGAAACTATGGAAATCAACCAGGTTATAGGAACCGTCAGCCGAACCATGATCGAGATGGTTATGCACAACCACCTGAATTCCACAATCTAGGAGGTCAACCATTCAATGGTATACCAGCTAATCCAGGAGCTCACTAGTATGTACCTGCACATGGCGTGGATAGTCATTTCCGACAGGCTATTGCCATCAACTCATCCCCTATTGTTCCACCAACACAACAAGGGAGAGCTTTTGAAGTTAGACCACAATGCTTAGGGATTCTTCCTCACTTCCATGGGATGGCAACTGAAGAACCATATTTGCACATATCTGAATTTGAAGCATCTTGTAGTACTATAGGTGGTCAGGGTTTTTCACCGAAAGAAGTTAAATTGCTACTTTTCCAGTTTACACTCAAAGATAAAGCCAAGCAATGGTTTTTATATTTTCCATCCGCAAGTATCCACACATGGGTTCAAATGCAACAATTATTCTTTGATGAATATTACACTTCTCAAAGAACAAGTGATGCAAGACGGGCAATTCGAGGTTTTAGGAAACAGTCAGTGGAACAATTTCATGAAGCTTTTCATCGATTCAAGGAGATGTTGAGAACTTGTCCATATCATGGGATAGCTAAGTGGGAATTAATATCAGCATTCTATGATGGGCTCTCACCAGAAGATGCAAGAGATGTGAACTCTACAAGTGCGGGCACATTTACTTTGAATCATGAGGATGACGATCGGAACATATTGGAGAAAATGAGTGTGATATCTAAAAAGCATGCACAATCAAGTCGACGATCAAGAGGTGCAAAATGTTAAGATGGCGAATGATCATGTAAGGCCCCGTTCCCGAAAACCTCACAGTTGGACATTCACAGCACAATTTATGAAACATTTCATAATTTATCAAACATTGCAGTGGAACTTAAATATCAAAAGCCATTCATTAGTTTATAACCACTGTTGCTAAACAATACATATTTGTTAAAAGTTACAAAAGATCATTAGTTTGCATTACAAAACAACAATGTTATATTCATGAATGGATGTCAGCCTTGTCCCGATGAGTATCCTCCCTGAATGCCACCCTCAGCAATATTACCTGCCAACTGAAAATACATAAAAGTCAGCTTTGCTGAGTGAGTTCTAGTTTTATAATAGTGAAAATACTTTATGAGTTTTGTATAGGAAAATACTCCTTAAAATACTGTTTACTCTTTTGTATGTGATCATACGTCATACATACATTCAAATATTATTCATTATCAACATTAATATCTTTCTTTACCATTTCCATGGTCGTTCACTTGAACTTTTACTTTTAATCTTTCACTTCGATATGGACCAAAGTGATATACCCCCATATAATGCGCATAAACCTGGTACTGGGCCTGAGGTCTATAAATAGACCCCATCCGTGGTGCACTAATGCTGACTCCAATACCGGGGTAGCAACAGTGGTCCCCTCAATCTTAAAGATTGACCCTACATGTATCCTCTGGGGTTAGCTAAACCACACACAGTTGAGCTAACAACCTAGCGGTTGTGAACCTCATTGTGAATTTGCTTGCAAGACTTTCTTACGTTCTTTATGTTCCACTTTTCATTAGCATTAATCTTTCACTTGATTAATAAAACTTCATAATTAAGAACAAACCACATAAGGCCACGTAATAATATCATAATAGGCACATAAGGGCAGCCCACAACATGCATATGATAATCAAATAAAAGCATCAAGTCAACCATGGTCAAACCCTAATTTCTGATCTTCCAAAATCCCAGAAAATTCCTTAAGTCCTAAAGAGATGCGGATGAATGAGAACAAATGTGGGTGAACAAAACTAATGTGGGTGAACAAAACTAATGCGGGTGAACAACTTGCAAATGCGGGTGAACAACTTGCAAATGCGGGTGAACACTTGGTAATTATTGTCTTAAAGGAAATGCTGATGAACACTGTAGCAAATGCGCATATACAAAAGAAATGCTGATGGACACTGTAGCAAATGCGCATATACAAAAAGAAATGCTGATGAACACTTAGGCTGAATTAAGGCAAATGCGGATGAACCATCAGACCTGTAAATGAGACTTATGCTATAACCAGTTCTAAAACCTCATTCTCATACATTCTTAACATAGATCTATCATGCTAAACTCTTAGAACAAGCTTACATCCTCATAAAACACAGAAATTCATGCACATATACACATTGTTGACATTCATGATGGTTGTAAAACATTTTATATGCATTTTCAGCCCCAAAGAAGTTTAAAAACATAAAACCGGGGTCCTAGAACTCACCTAGTGTAGAATACAAGTAAAACTCCTCCAAACTTGCTTTTACACACAGGTCCAAACATCTAAACAAGCAAAACAACCAACCAAAGCACAAACAACACTTACAAATCAATTTCTAAGGTGGAAAACCTCAAAGAACCGAGCCAAACATCAACAAAAACCCACTAACCTTGAAGATTTCAGTTCTATTTCCTTCTTGGAACCGAGAGAGCTGGTCTGCAGCTTTCTTTCTTCTTCTTTTTGGTCAAACAATAGCAACATCAAGATGATATGGGCGGCCATGCCCATATAAAGTGCATTTTTGACTTTTTGGTACTATTTACACAAAGCACCCCTCAACTTTGCCTTCTTTTTATTTTCTTCAAAATACTTTTCTTTCCTTTTTATTTTAACCAAGGTTTCGGGTGTTACAGATCAAGTGGCTATGGATAGAATTGCTATTTTAGAGCGAGAAATTGCAAGCCTCAAAGTGGGGAAAAGTAGTGTGGCACATATATCCAATGACTATGAAGTATGTGATATGTGCAATGACATTGGCCACACATCAATCACATGTTATTTGAATGTGGGAAAAGGTGAAGAAATACATCAAGTTCAAGGCCAAGGAGAGAGAAAGGCATATGACATGAACTCTAATACATATCACCCTGGTCTTAGAAATCACCCAAATCTTAGATATGGCAATAATACTAACCAGTTGAATCCTCCTTTTCAGGTACAAAATCAAGGAAATAATCAATACCAAGGCCGGCAACAAAACTACAATCAAGGGAATTATCAACAAGGAGGTCATTATGAACAAAGGAATCAACAAGGGACTTCAACTCATAATGGTAATGATAACGTGATTTTAACAACAATTCAAGACTTAGCAAAAGATATGAAAGAATTCAAGCAATTCAAAGAAGTGCAAGAGAAGACTAACGAAGCTATTGCTAAGCAACTAGGACAACTAGCTGAACAATTGTCCGGGCGAGAAACTAGGAAGCTTCCCAGTAACACAACAAAGAATCCTCAACATCATGCTTTGAGTTCAAAGAGTTCTCATGTTGGCCAGGTAAGTATTTTAAGAAGTAGTAAGACTTATGACAACAAGGTTGTACCACCACCACCATTGAAAGGAGTGATGGTCGACCTTGGTGAGAATAAGGAAAGTGATAGTGATTTTGAACCAAAAACACCTAAAACAACCAAAAAAGTAACTTTTCATGAATCAAATAAAGATAAAGAAAAATCAACCACAATTGCATCACAAGGAGTAGGGATGAAGAATAATACCATTCCTTACCCCTCAGCATTAAAAGAATCTACCAAACCACATCCAAAAAAATGAGGGCCTCAACAAGATGAGATTTGGGAAGTTTTTAAACAAGTAAAAATCAATCTTCCATTATTAGATGCAATCAAGCAAATTTCGGCTTACACAAAAAATTTAAAGGATTTATGCACCCAGAAACGGCATCATAAATTACCAAAACAACTTGATTTTACAGATAATGTTAATGTCATTTTATCGGGAATACTTCCACCAAAACTTTAAAATCGAAAAGGCTCTCCTTGATCTTGGAGCAAGTGTTAGTATTTTACCCCAAAGTTTATATGATCAATACGAGTTTAGACCATTGCAAAAAGCCGATACTACAGTGGTACTAGCTAATTTATCCCTTAAACTTCCGCATGGAATAGTAACTAATGTGATCGTAAAAGTGGAAGATTTTTATTACCCAGTGGACTTTCTTGTGTTAGACTATGCAAGCCCTACAAATGATAAGCAACCCAAGGTTATTTTGGGAAGACCATTCCTGAAAACTTCTCAATGCTTAATGAATTGTATGACTGGCACAGTAGATATGGCATTTGGTAATAGAAGGTTGCGATTAAATGTATTCTCATCTATTCCAAAAACTATATTCACTGACGAATGTTTCATGATGGATGTTATTA
Organism: Flaveria sonorensis; assembly: GCA_025506505.1. Taxonomy (NCBI): domain Eukaryota; kingdom Viridiplantae; phylum Streptophyta; class Magnoliopsida; order Asterales; family Asteraceae; genus Flaveria; species Flaveria sonorensis. The sequence continues at coordinate 29,176,154 of CM046440.1, read as the reverse complement.
ACGAGTGCCATACTCATGAAAATAAGGATAGCACCACAGAGTTGTGTATCTTATATGATAGGGAAGAGGAAAAGTTAGTGATTGAATTAGAAGCACAAGAACAGGAGTGGGAAGTGAAGGCAATGCAGGAAGGCAAACCGACTTGGACACACCAATTTGAAAGCTTACCAGAGCATATAGATACTCATTTAAAATCATCCTTAATATCACCACCACAAGTGGAATTAAAAGAATTACCTAAACATTTGAAATATGCTTTTGTAGGTGATAACAAGACATTACCAGTAATCATTGCATCCAACTTAACGAAGGTTCAAGAAGAGGCTTTGATGGAAGTGCTAATTACTCACAAAGTAGCCAGTTGGTGGAGTATTGCTGATTTGAAAGGAATAAGTCCATTAATTGTAATGCACAAGATCATCACCGAAGAAGAAGCCAAACCATCACGTGACACACAAAGGAGATTGAACCCCCAACATGAGAGAAATCGTTAAAAAAGAAGTGCTGATGTGGCCTAATGCAGGAATTATCTATCCAATCTCGGATAGCACGTGGGTAAGTCCAACACAAACAGTTCCAAAGAAGGCTGGCATTCAAATTGTCAAGGATGATAGGGTAATAAGGTAGCCATTCATCCGGTAACTGGGTGGCGTATTTGTATTGATTATAGAAAATTAAATGCAGCAACTTCTAAGGATCACTTCCCATTACCATTCATTGATCAGATAGTAGAAAAGCTCGCAGGTCAGAAACTTTACTGTTTTCTGGATGGGTATTCCTGGTATAACCAAATTGCTATTCATCCGACGATCAACAAAAAACCACATTCACTTGTCCATATGGGAAATTCGCGTTTAGGCGAATGCCATTTGGACTGTGTAATGCCCCAACAACCTTTTAAAGGTGTCTGATGAGTATCTTTTCAGATATGGTTGGGGAGTCGTTGGAAATCTTCATGGATGACCTTTCTATTTTTGGCACGTCTTTTGAGTCATGTTTAGCTCAATTAACAAAAGTGCTAAAACGATGTGTAGAAACAAACTTGGTTCTAAGTTGGGAAAAAGGTCACTTTATGGTTCAAGAAGGAATTATGTTAGGGCATGTGATTTCTAGTAGGGGAATTGATGTGGATCATGTGAAAATTCAAGTGATCTCGACCTTACCTCCACCCACTAGCATAAAAGGGGTACGTTCTTTCCTAGGGCATGCCTGGTTTTATCGAAGATTTATAAAAAAATTTAGTGTCATTACAAAACCTTTATGTAACCTCCTTCAAAAAGATTTCCTTTCATGTTTGATGAGGAGTGTGTCCAAGCTTTTAATGTGTTAAAACAAAAACTAATCGAGGCCCCAATCTTACAATCACCAAATTGGTCCTTACCTTTTGAAATTATGTGTGATGCAAGTGATTACATGGTCGGGGCAGTTTTAGGACAACAAATGGATAAGAAACCCGTCGCCATATACTATGCAAGTAAAACTCTTTCTGGTGCACAGCTAAACTATACAACTACAGAAAAAGAGTTACTTACGGTAGTATATGCTTTAGATAAATTTCAGTCGTACATTTGGGGAAGTAAAGTCACTATTTATTCTGACCATAGTGCAGTGCGATATTTGATGGAAAAGAAAGATACTAAACCAAGGCTAATTCGATGGATCCTCCTGTTTCAAGAATTTAAATTGTAAATCCGTGACAAGAAAGGAAGTGACAATGTGGTAGTCGACCATTTGTCACGTTTCATGCACCAAAGTGATGTTTAGAAAGAAGACAGTAAAGAAACATTCCCAGATGAACACTTATTATCTTTTTCAACCATTCTGTGGTATTCTAACTTTGCTAATTACTTGGCTGCAGGTACACTTCCCATTCATTGGACTAAGAAGAAAAAGCAGCAATTTATGTCACAAGCAAACCATTACATATGGGATGAACCAGATTTATTTAAAGTGGGAGCAGATCAAATTATTAGACGTTATGTACCCGACGATGAGATACAATCGGTTTTGGGGGACCTTCATGCATCTACATGTGGTGGTCACTTTAGTGGCCAGAAAACAGGGCATAAAGTATTATCATGTGGACTTTATTGGCCCACTCTGTTTAAAGATGCTTTTGAATTTTCAAGAAACTGTACAAATTGCCAAAAGATAGGCAGTGTTTCCAAACAGAATGAGATGCCCATGCAACCGATTCTCACAGTCGACATTTTTGATGTTTGGGCAATCGATTTCATGGGACCTTTTCCTAATTCATATGGCAATTTATACATTTTGGTGGTAGTAGATTATGTGTCCAAGTGGGTTGAGGCCATCACCACCAAAACTAATGATCATGCTGTAACTTGCAAATTTGTTCAATCAAATATATTTTCATGATTTAGAATCCCTCATGTGATCATCGGTGATAGGGGATCATATTTCAAAAACTTTAAATTTGGTAAATTACTTAAACGATATGGAGTTGATCATCAGATAGCCACACCGTATCACCCTCAAACAAGTGGCCAAGTAGAAGTGTCTAATAGGCAAATTAAAGAAATTTTACAGAAAACCGAGCGAGCCGACCGTAAGGATTGGTCTACGAAGTTGGATGATGCTTTATGAGCGTATCGTACAACTTTTAAAACCCCTATTGGCACCATACCTTATCGATTGGTTTATGGTAAAGGATGTCATCTACCTGTTAAAATAGCTCATCAAGCATTGTGGGTTGTTAAGAATGTTAACATGGACTATGATGTTGCAGGTAAAGCAAGGAAGCTTTATTTATGTGAGTTGGAAGAATTGCGGGACGAAGCTTATGAATGTGCGTCTGCTTACAAAGAGAAGATGAAAGCAGTGCATGACGCGAAGATAAGGAAAAAGACTTTCGAAGAAGGACAGAGAGTGTGGCTATACAATTCTCGATTAAAACACTTTCTTGGGAAACTCAAAAGCAAATGGACAGGTCCATTCCTTGTTATGCGTGTTGGAAACTATGGGGACGTGGAAATTGAGGATTTTGAGGATCATCTCTGCCAAGTGGTGAATGGTCACCGCCTAAAACCATCCTTGGAAGCTAATGATATCAATGGACCATCTCACGTATCTAAAAGTTTTTTATTAAGCACGTTGGAGAATCTTCCCCCTATGTAAACATACAAGGTAATAAGTCCGGCTGAAGACTATAAACTTAGCGCTAACGGGAGGCAACCCGCGAACTTTGTGGGTGTGTTCAAAACTCGTCCACTCGGGTCTACCGAGGGGTTTAAAGGCTTGTTGCATATGCAAAATGCAACCGTGATTCCTACGACAATGATTTAGGTTTTATTTCTTTGAATTCTTGTTTATTTATTACACATTATTTATTTTATGATTCTCATTACGTGCACTGTTAGTTACACTCCCAAAGTCTCTTAATTCACATCAATTCCATGGCTAACCACAAGTTGGGGATTAAAAGACAAACCCAATGTGTCTCGGGACGAACCACGGCTACACGGGGGGTGGCGAATATAAACAAGTGAAACAATTAAGCAAATAAGGCAAAAATTGACTTACACCGGTGTATGATACGCTGGGGTGGGCATATCATACGCTGGCCCCCTAAAAACATGCTGAAATTTTATGCACATATGCTACTCAATACGCCCATCAATACGCCAGGCGGCGTATGATACGCCGGGGTAGGGGCGTATCATACGCCGGGTATGTGCCAGCCCAAAAAAGTTGACTTTTTGACCAATTTTCAACCACACAATCCACATCCAACACCCCACCCACGAATTAAACACCACTTTCACCCATTTTTCCACCACTTCTTCATCTTTCACACCCAACCATCCCTCTCCTCACCAAGAACCCTAATCTTCCATTAAACATAATTCTTTCAATTCTTAACCAAATCAAACATTGTTAATATGCATTTCGGATAATTTTTCGAGAGAAACACGAATCTTGGGTTAGATTTCGATCTTTCACAAGGGTTTGTAAGAATTGACAAGTTAAACATTCGGGAAAATTGGGGGTTTCAACAATACAACACAAGTTCACTACTTTCAACAATTTAACACCCTTCAGGTATGTTCTTTATCACTAAACTCAAGGCACATAACTTATAATTCGTTATATGATGATTTTGTAACACCCGAAAATTTATTAAGAAAAGAATAATGACAAAAGGAGAAGTTGCTGGGTTTTCACAAGTTAAACAGATCTATTTTATCCTTATAAAATAGAAGAACGCAGCGGAATATATAATTTTAAACTTGTTACAGTGAGCTAATATATATATAAAACATTTTTATATAAAATCAGTCAAAACCCATATGGATCGATATATGAAATCATGCTTACAAACAACCATAGAAGGTACAAAGAACTACCTTCAATAATGAGCTCGGCAGGAGGTGAACGAGGATGGCAGCACCTAAAGCAAGAAGCCTCAAGCTGGTCTACCCACGAGCCACCAACAAGAACACCAGTTGCTAGGATTTTCACTTATACAACTCCCCTTTTCTTTCTCTAGACCGATCGAGAGAATAAGGGGTTCTTACACCTTTTGTGTTCTCAAGTCATCTATTTTGAGAGATCTGCAAGCAATCTTATATTGCATGTCCTTGGAAACATAAAGTTCAGGAGAGAGAAAAGTGGGTGGGGCCCAGCCCCTTAACCCATCCGCATTTCTCAGAACAACATCCGCATTAGTTAATGCGGATGAAGTTGTTCTCCCGCATTTGTAAATGCGGGTGAAGTAATTCGTCCGCATTTGCAAATGGTCATCCGCATTAGTTAATGCGGATGTATGTTTCCATCAGCATTTCCAGAAATGGTCATCCGCATTTGTTCCAAAACAAATGCGGACAGGGATTGTTCATCCGCATTTGTAAATGCGGATGAGTAAACATCATCCGCATTTGTTCAACCACATCAAATGCGGTTGTGTAAAACGAATGCGGATGAATTAATATTCCTCTCTCTTTGAAATAAATTATCCATATAATTTATATACTACACAAGTGTAAATGTTTGGAAACCCAATTTCCAAATACTATAAGTGTTAATATTTATTTATATGATCATATCATAAAACAAATATCTTTGGTGTTTGTCTAGCTCGTTATTGGGTATGACCCGACTTGGATCATGACATACTAGCCACATTAATTCAATATGTATTTTGGGCAGATCATTTCCATCAATCTCCCACTTGCACAAGATACATAGAGGATTGATGCAAGTAGCAAATACCGCCTAACAACGGTTTACTACCCCTAATATGCATGGCTAAGTGCCATTCAATAACATCATTCCTTTCAAGTCCCTTACTTGAACTGATTTAGGTGAATCCAATCATATATCCTTTTGTTTCAGATGTCATGTTAAATCCAGGGACATAGAACGATCATTCCCTGTTATTTAACTTTATCAGGCCTTAGACATCATACTCTCAATGAATAAGAGGAACGAATCCCATCTTGACTACATACGTTTATCACAATCACCTTGTATCACACCTGAACATAGCCTTGTGTATTGTCCATTATTTCAGAACAATGAAGAACTAGATCAAGGTATAATATTTGGTGAATATAAAAACCCAATATGTATCTCAGGTCAGAGGACACTATGATATTCGCCTTTACTCAAATTTACTTATGATCAATTATAAAATTCCATGTAGTAACATTTGAGAGCGGGTCAGTCCAATATTTGTATACCACAAATATCTATGAACCTAGATAGCAACCTTTTGCTCTATATTCATACCTTATGAATATCTACCAATCCATGTTCATAATAGTCTTACATTCATATTTGTTCCCACAAATATAACCGACTATGGACATTTAGAATAATAAACATATTCATGGATGTAAATATGCTAAAATGGAACATAACTCAAATTGTCATAATTTATACAAAGAGTTAGTATTACATTCGTTCCAAATTTAAAATACAAAATAGATCAAATCCAATCACTAGAATATCGAAGTCCTAAGGCACAAGTATGACTCTCATGCTTTGCCCTTTCAAGGAGCTTCGTGAGTGGATCCACAATATTTTGATCTGTGTGAACTTTGCGAATACATATCTTTCCCTTTTCAACTTCATCCCTTATGTAGTTGAATCTCCGCTCAATGTGCCTAGTCTTTTGATGTGCACGGGGTTCCTTGATTTGAGCAATCGCACCCTCGTTATCACAAAAGATCTCTAGGGGGTCTTGAATGGTAAAGACTACCCCTAGATCGGCAATGAATTTCTTTAACCATGCAGCCTCTTGAGCTGCCAATGAAGCGGCGATGTATTCGGATTTTGTAGTGGACAATGCTACCACGTCCTGCTTCGAGCTCTTCCAGGACACTGCCCCTCCATTCATAATGAAGACATACCCCGATTGTGATCGAGAATCATCTCGATCAGTCTGGAAGCTCGCATCCGTGTAACCTTTTACAACGAGCTCCTCCTCACCAGATCCAAATATTAGAAACATATCCTTAGTCCTCCTAAGGTATTTCAATATACTTTTAATAGCCATCCAATGGCTATTACCTGGATTCTGTTGATATCTACTTGTCATGCTTAATGCGCATGACACGTCCGGTCTAGTGCATATCATTGCATACATGATGGATCCTATAGCAGATGCATATGGGATTTCCTTCATTCTTTCTTGCTCATCCTTTGAGTTTGGACATTGAGATGTACTCAATATTGTCCCTCTTTGAATAGGTACCATACCTTTCTTAGAGTTTTCCATCTTGAACCTTTTCAAGATTTTATCAATGTATGCACTTTGGTTTAAACCTATCAACCGTCTTGATCTATCCCTATAGATCTTTATTCCCAAAATATAGGCGGCTTCACCAAGATCTTTTATGGAAAAGCAACTTCCAAGCCAGGCTTTAACACCTTCCATGGTTGGAACATCATTTCCAAATAGTCGTATGTCATCAACATACAATACTAAGAATGTGATAATGCTCCCACTAGCTTTTTTATACACACAAGCTTCATCAGCGTTCTTGATAAATCCAGATTTCTTGATCTCTTCATCAAAACGTTGATTCCAACTTCTCGATGCTTGTTTCAATCCGTAGATTGATTTCTTTAACTTGCATACTTTATTAGGATGTTTTGGATCGACAAAACCATCAGGCTGAACCATATAGACAGTCTCTTCGAGATGTCCATTAATGAAAGCGGTTTTGACATCCATTTGCCAAATCTCATAGTCATAATATGCAGCTATGGCAAATAATATCCTACTTGACTTTAGCATTGCCACAGGCGAGAATGTTTCATCATAATCAACCCCTTGAGTTTGAGTGAAACCCTTTGCTACAAGTCTTGCTTTATAAGTATCCAAGTTTCCATGCATATCGGTTTTCTTCTTGAAAACCCACTTACATCCAACCAGTTTGGAGTTAAGTGGTGGTTCAACCAATTCCCATACTTGGTTGTCATACATGGATTGATTCTCAAAGTTCATGGCTTCTATCCATTTGTCACAATCCGAATTGGACATTGCATCATGGTATGTAGTTGGTTCATCCGAGTCAACCACATAGCATCCATTTATGAAAAATCCATATCTTTCAGGTGGAATGCTAATTCTACCAGATCTGAGAACGTTTTGTGTGTATTGATCAACCATTTGATCATTATCAACAACCTCTTGTTGATCTCTAATTTCAACCAAAAGTGTATTGGCTTGTGGTTCTTGATCCTCATCAATTTCCACTGTTCTATACGTCGTTTCTTCCATATGAAACTTAGTTTCCAAGAACTCAGCTTTTCGAGCAATAAATACCTTTTGCTCGGTTGGATCAAAGAAGTAATATCCCATACAGTCTTTGGGATATCCAACAAATATACACTTAATGGATCGACTTTCTAACTTGTTTTGGGTGCTCTGCTTCACATAAGCTTCACAACCCCATACCTTTATATATGATAGTGATGGAACTCTTCCATGCCATATTTCAAAAGGTGTCGTATCCACTTTCTTGGTTGGGGCCATATTCAAAATACGAGTCGCGGAGAGCAATGCAAAACCCCAAAATGATAGAGGTAGTGAGCTTCTAGCCATCATAGATCGAACCATATCCAATAAGGTTCGGTTTCTCCTTTCAGACACACCATTATGTTTGCGGTGTTCCGGGTGGAGTAAGTTGTGAGACAATCCCACAACTCATAAGATGATCTTGAAAAGCATCACTCAGGTATTCACCTCCTCTATCTGAATGGAGAACTTTGATTGTTTTATTGAGTTGATTTTCTACTTCATTCTTAAAGATTTTGAACATTTCAAAAGCTTCATGTTTGTGTGTCAACAAGTACACATAACCATAACGACTATAATCGTCGATAAAGGTAATGAAGTATCTCTCACCATTCCTTGTCATTGTCTTAAAAGGACCACATACATCCGAATGTATGATTCCTAATAAATCCTTTGCCCTTTTGTTAGTACCACTAAAGGGCAACTTGGTCATCTTTCCTTGTAAACAAGATTCACACTTATTAAATGAACCATTTTCATTTGTTTCCAAAAGACCATTCTTTTGAAGTGTTTGAATCCGATTCTTGTTTATATGCCCAAGACGACAATGCCAAAGATATAAATCACTTAAACCAATTTTAAGTTTCTTGGTGCTTGTTTGGTATAACGAGTTATTAAAAGATGAGTTATCATGAACCAATTCATAGATACCATTATAAGGCATAGCCTCAAAATAAAATACATCATCCATAAAAACACAAATACCATTGTTTACAAACTTTAATACATAACCATATTGTTTTAAAAGGGAAACAGAAATTATGTTCCTAGTCAAACTAGGAGCATACAAGATGTTTTTCAAGACAACTTCCAAACCATTTGGAAGCTTCAAAACATAGTCTCCTTGGGCTTCAACATCAACTTTTGCTCCATTGCCCATGTAGAGACTTGTGTCTCCCTTCTTGAAATGCTTATTTCTTTTGAACCCCTGCAACAAATTGCAAATATGAGTTCCACATCCGGTATCCAATACCCATGTGTTTAAGAAATAACATTCAATTCAATATGAATCATGAAAGTTGTACCTGAGGTCTGCCCAGCATCCCTCTTGTTTCTCAACTCTTTGAGATAGGTTGGACAATTCCTTTTCCTATGTCCTATCTCACCACACTCAAAGCATGGATCGTTCTCTGTTACCGTAGGCTTCTTAAGCTTTGGTTTTGGAGGTTCAGTTCTTGCCTTTCCCTTACCCTTTCCTTTGATGTATCCCTTTCCTTTAGTAACATTTGCCTTGGGATCGGGGTGTTGCCTTTTCTTATTGCCTCCCTCATTGATCGTGAGGACGGGTAAAACCCTTTTACCCATCCCCGCCTAGGCCGTTTTGAGCATTGCGTGAAGCTCACCAATGCTCTTGTCCCACCCGTTCATGTTATAATTCATGATGAACATCTCAAACCTTTTAGTTAGGCCATTAAGGATCAAATCCGTGGCCAACTCTTTTGAGATGGGACAATTTAGCCTTTCAAGGCCATCAATGTGGCTCTTCATCTTAAGTACATAAGATGAAACCGATTGAGTTTCTTCCATGCGACATGCATGAAGCGCTCGAACCGTTTCGAAGCGTTCTACCCTTGCTTGTTGAAGGAACATTTCCTTCAACTAGGTAATCATGTCGTATGCCCCATGATTCTCTAAATCCTTTTGGAGCTCGAGAATCATAGTTCCCAACATGAGGCAAGAAACCTGCACAGAATCCTCAGTGTGCTTAACCCAATCGTTATAGGCCTTAACATCATCAACATCGGGTTCGTCGGGAATGGGATCGTCTAGTACGTAAGATTTCTTTTCTTGCTTGAGAACGATTCTCAAGTTACGAAACCAATCCATAAAATTATTATGGTTAAGACGATCCCTTTCTAATATAGTTCTTAGTGATAGGTTATGGACGGTCGGGGTGGGAGCGTTGTTGTTGGCGGCCATTTCTACAAACAAAGTTCATTTTTAGTAAATAAAACTTTAATTACTAATACCCCTTTCACGTCTCATAGACAATTAATAATTAAAATCTAGAATCCAATGTTACATTTAAATAATGGTTAGGTGACCTTTATCCCATCATTTAAATTAACAAGGTAGTCAACACTTGACAATTGCCCTTTGCAACTTCTAGTTTTATGGGATTGGTTAAACATCTTTATGTTTAGTTGGCATGTTTAATCCCATCAACACCATTGTACACCATGCTTCGGTGACCCTATTCATATGGTTTCCAACTCAAGTTGTCCTACTTACACACACGTGTGAGTTTACACATACAAGTGGTTAGGTGACCTTTATCCCACAAATATGTTAACCCCACCTCAAACACACAAGTTCCTTAAGAGTGGTTAGGTGACCTTTATCCCACAAATAGTTCCCAAGTGATTCGAGTGTTGTGTAAAAGGATGGTGTTAAACTTGTTTCAAAAGGGATTTTAGTTTTCATTAATTCTAGTTTTGAAAACTATTTTGCACCTAACATTTGCATGCATTCAAATGTGTGGTACCCAGTGTGAAACAATTTTCAAGGTTCTTTCAATAAAACCAATTTTATTGTGAACACATAACTTTTAATAAACCCTTTTATTACCCATGTTAATGTTTTATAAGAACCAGTTTTATGCTTGTTGTTGATTTTAAATTGTTTAAACATGCATATCCATATATCACAAAACAATAATAAAACAACCACACAAGCATCACATGAATCCATAACCGTAGCCATCTAAGCTTAACATCACTTGTTGACCGAAACAAGTGAGTTAATAAAGTCGTTTCTAAGGGTGAAAATGACACAACATTTGTGCCGGTGAACTCCCACTTGATCCCGCATCCAAATGCTTCAAGTGTCCACCTTGTGTTGTGACTCTTCCAATCCATTTGGGTCTCCATTTAGGCTTTGACTTCAGCACCAAACTCCTTTGGGCCTTCATCTTCTCCTTTCGGTTAAAACCGAGAAAGATAGTCTTGTTGCATCTTCTTTTACAAAACATATCCTAAATACAATTTTTCTAGTAAAAGTAAAGTGCAACTAGCCTATTTATTTTACATACCAAATGAAAAAATAAATAAATTACATACCCAATAGGAAGAATAAACATGTTTAATTATTACAAACCATTTGAATAATTAAAACAAATCACAACACATTCATCCATAGGTCTCGGCTTTGGTTATGAACAAATAAAATACATATCCACATATGTAAGCAAAATCCAAAAGCATCCCCTTGAACCATAGATTCTCGGCTGAAGCATAAACAGCCGAGAACCACGGTTTTGTTTCCAAAACAAAATCATCCAAATGATATAAATTTTCCAAGATTCCTATATGCATGTCTAAATAGATCTTGAAAAATAAGGGATACTAGGGCTGAAGCCTCTCGGCCTTTTGGTAGATCATCACCAAGAAACTGAATTTTCAGTCCAAATGAAGCATGTATCCATATAACCGGCTCTTGATGCCATTGCTGGGTTTTCACAAGTTAAACAGATCTATTTTATCCTTATAAAATAGAAGAACGCATCGGAATATATAATTTTAAACTTGTTACAGTGAGCTAATATATATATAAAACATTTTTATATAAAATCAGTCAAAACCCATATGGATCGATATATGAAATCATGCTTACAAACAACCATAGAAGGTACAAAGAACTACCTTCAATAATGAGGTCGGCAGGAGGTGAATGAGGATGGCAGCTCCTAAAGCAAGAAGCATCAAGCTGTTCTACCCACGAGCCACCAACAAGAACACCGGTTGCTTGGATTTTCACTTATACAACTCCCCTTTTCTTTCTCTAGACCGATTGAGAGAATAAGGGGTTCTTACACCTTTTGTGTTCTCAAGTCATCTATTTTGAGAGATCTGCAAGCAATCTTATATTGCAAGTCCTTGGAAACATAAAGTTCAGGAGAGAGAAAAGTGGGTGGGGCCCAACCCCTTAACCCATCCGCATTTCTCAAAACAACATCCGCATTAGTTAATGCGGATGAAGTTGTTCTCCCGCATTTGTAAATGCGGGTGAAGTAATTCGTCCGCATTTGCAAATGGTCATCCGCATTAGTTAATGCGGATGTATGTTTCCATCAGCATTTCCAGAAATGCTCATCCGTATTTGTTCCAAAAAAATGCGGACAGGGATTGTTCATCCGCATTTGTAAATGCGGATGAGTAAACATCATCCGCATTTGTTCAACCACATCAAATGCGGTTGTATAAAACGAATGCGGATGAATTAATATTCCTCTCTCTTTGAAATAAATTATCCATATAATTTATATACTACACAAGTGTAAATGTTTGGAAACCCAATTTCCAAATATTCTAAGTGTTAATATTTATTTATATGATCATATCATAAAACAAATATCTTTGGTGTTTGTCTAGCTCGTTATTGGGTATGACCCGACTTGGATCATGACATACTAGCCACATCAATTCAATATGTATTTTGGGCAGATCATTTCCATCAGAAGTTGCAAAATTGGAGGGGGCTAAAGTATACAAAAGGACAAACATTATTATTTTATGTTTAAAGTGGGCATGGCTGCCCACTATAATGTTGCACCAACTGCTTCAACTGCTAGAAAGAAGAAAACAGAGTTTCCATCGGTTCTAGAGAGAAGAAGAAGAAGATTCGGCTTGAAGGTGAGTTATTATGTTTTTTGTTCGGTTTCAGCTGAGCTTTCAGCTTCGGGACCGATTCTTATGTGTTCTTTTGTGTTCGATTTTGTGTTTTGGTGTGTTTAGGCGTTTGAACTCCAGGTTGCTCTCGGGTTTGGTGGAGTTTTACTCGAAAGCAGTAGAGGTGAGTTCTAGATCCCCTCTTTAAAATGTTTTCTGCTTGTTTGGGGGCTGGTTTTCATATTTAACTGATGTTTTCGAATCAAGTTATAATTTTTCATGTATGGTGCGTACGATGTTGATGTTATGGTATGTTATGTGCTTCTCTTGATCGTTTTAAGTTTGTGATGTTCTAAGTGTTAGATTGATAGATCTAAGCAGTGTTCATGTTAGAATGATGATTGGGATCTGGTAATGGCATAAGTTGCATTTCAGGTTAGTTTTTATGTTCATCCGCATTTAATAGTTAAGTCTTTAGTTCATGCGCATTTGTTATGTCTTCATACGCATTTGTTATGTCTTCATGTGCATTTGTTATGTCTTCATGCATATTTGATATGTCTTCATGCGCATTTGCTAAGTCTTCAGGCGCATTTGCTAAGTGTTCATCCGCATTTGTTTTGCTTAGGCGCATTTGCTAAGTGTTCATTCGCATTTGTTTTGCCCATGCGCATTTGCTACAGTGTCCATGTGTATTGCTTTAGTCATCCGCATTCGTTTCATCCGCATTTCCCGACACTTAGAATATTTCCTGAGAATGTTCATCCGCATTTGTTCAACCGCATTTGTTCATCCGTATTTGTTCATCCGTATTTGTTGTACTTATCCGCATTTGTCTAAGTTCATCCGCATTTGTCCAAAGACTTGGGTTTTTCTGGATATTTTGCAAATAGAATTTAAGTATGGAGAACTTTTGTATGAGGAAAGATTATGCTTGTTTGAGGATTATTATGCTTGGTTCTTTCTTATGTGCTGCTTTTTCTATGTCTATAATATATTCATGTTATGTGATTATGTAATGTGCATCTTAATAAGTATTATCCATAACAAGTGGACACGGAAAAATAAAGACGAACAGTGAAACTTAATGTATGTTACCCCGGGCCCTTACAATGAATGAAAAGCCTTGCAAGCAAAATGTATGGAGGTGCATGACCTTGTTGTCATTAGCTCAACTGATGTGCCGCTGTATAGCCCATGAGGATGCACATCTGGGGTCAATCTTGGGGATTGACCAATGAATGAATGGGATCCTAGTTCATGAGCAGGCTTCGTGCCTGCAGTGTGGATCAACTGTCGATGGGTTAGCTACCATGATAAACGTTTGCCGATAGGGGTTCGGCATCTGTTGCCAACCAATAATGTAGGCTCTTCCTTTGTGCAATCCTAGTTAATGAAAGAGAAAGATAATAAAAGAAAGAAAGATAATGAATCACTTTATGATTGATTATGTATATTGATGAATGATCACCAAATGAAGTTACAAAGTGTATTTTTCTATTTTATTAAACTAGAACTCACTCAGCAACGCTGACTTTTTATATGCATATCAGTTGGCAGGTAAGGATGTTGCTGAGGATGGCACGCGGGTGAGGCTACTTGGCAGGCAAAGACTGGCATCCATTCGTGCATGATGATTCTGTTGTTTTGTAATACAACTGAATGATACTTTTGTAACTGTTAAAATACAATGATATATTATTTAGAACCATTAAATATTAATGCATGAATAGTTTTTGATTACTTAATCCACTGCGATGTTTTTATGAAACACATTTATCTTATATGAAAAATGTTATGATTGTCCAACTGTGAGGTCTCCGGGAATAGGGCCTTACAAGTTGGTATCAGAGCCAAGTTTAAGAGAAATGGGTAAATAATTTCAAAACCTAAACTTAAACTGAGAATGTGACCGAATGGAGGGATGCCAGCCCAAGTAGCTACATGCCATCAGGTAATCTTTCATAAGTAACCGGTATTACGTGCGTGTGCTATTTGATTTATGTGCTTAGTAGATTTGGACACTGATGTGGTCTGGATAGGGAATGCTTGGGGGATGAAGAGTAAAGTAAGTGGCTAATCATAACTGGCCACTGTAATTAGGGACTTACTATACTTGACATAATCTGAGCTATTACCTTAAATGACCTTGTTAGTGCTTGAATCTTATAGGAGGTAGATCTTATGGCGGGTAGGAAACCAGGGAAGGCAACCCGAGGAGGTGCTTGTGGCGGGCGTACTATTGGGCCACGTGTCACTCGAAGCAAAGCTAGGCTCCCGAGATAGTTCATGAGGACATGGATATTCATAGCCACCAAGAGGGTGAAGGATCAGCCATCCTCAAGTCTACAGTAAAGGAAGCTATTGCTGATGAAGTCTACAACGTCATGCAAAACGTGTTACCTTCAGTGGTGACCCGAGGTATTGAGGGCAGTAAAGGATGGTGAAAAGACCAAAGATACTGAGGAGAAGGAGAAAGCTGATGAAGAGCCATCTAGTCCCAAGATGGTAATCCCTAATGATGATAGCGAGGGGGAGAAGGAGACCGCTAAGGGGTGCACCTATGGGGAGTTTCAGAGGTGCAAACCCGCGAACTTTGATGGTAATGGCAATGCTACCGCTGCTCATCGTTGGGTTCGAGAGATGGAGGCAGTTCTAGACATTAGTGAGTGCAGGGAGGATCAAAAGGTGAAGTTTGCCTCCTATTCTTTTGTTGACTTGACATTATGTTGGTGGGACAACATTGTCCAAGCCGAGGGGAAACGGTTTGTTGCAATGATGAGGTGGTTGGATTTGAAGGAACTGGTACTGGAGGAGTATTGTCCACATCGGGAGTTGGACAAAATTGAGAAGGAGTTCTTGTATTTGGAGGCTGGAAACATGACTCATCAAGAGTATACCTCCAAGTTCAATGAGCTTGCAAGACTCGTGCCGGATCTAGTAACCCCAGAGTCCAAGAAGATCAAAAGATACATACAGAGCTTGCCCGTGGATATCAGGAGGAACATGATAGCTGCTAGACTGAGCACTTTCAGGTCTGCAGTAGATTTAGCCGGAAGGCTGTATGATGAGAGGGATCTGGTGCCAATTCAGAGGAAGGTAGAAAAGAGTTGGAACAAGAACGACAATAGGAAGCGATTCAGGTGTGACCATTATGGGATCGGGGAAAAGAAGATGATGGTTGACGATCGCTCCCAGGATCGAGTAAAGTGGGTAACAAGAGGGAATGTAAGAAGTGTGGGAAGGTTCACTTGGGTGAGTGTAGAGTGGGGACGAACCGGTGTTTTAAGTGTGGAGGCGAAGGCCATTATGCTAGAGAGTGCGGGGTACCACGATGTTATCGGTGTGGGGAGGTAGGCCACTCGGGCCGAGATTGAAAGAAGGGTGTAGCATGGAGCTCAGGGACTCAGACTATGGGCGAGAAAGGGAAGAGTGAGAACACCAAAGCCAAGGCAAAGGCATTCAACATGACCCGGGAAGAAGCCAGAGTGGACCCTGAAGTAGTTTCAGGTATGTTTCTGGTAAACCAACTGTATGCTTCTGTGCTCTTCGATTCGGGTGCTAGTAGAATTTTTGTAACTGCTACCTTTTGTCGTGAACTACATGGTAAGAATAAGAAGATATACATGCCCTTCTATGTAGAGACAGTGATAGGAAAGTCTACCAAAGTGACTGATGTGATAGACGATTGCCTCGTAGAGTTGGACGGTTGTAAGTTTCCTGCTAGATTGTACGTGATGGCCCTAGGAGGTTTTGATGTGGTGTTAGGGATGGAATGGTTGGCGGCCTACGAAGTGAACATCATGTGCCGAAAGAAGACGATTGGTCTGACTACGCCCGATGGCAGTTTGGTTACGATACATGGAGATAAAGAGTGCATTACACCGCGAGTAATCTCGATGATCACGACCGAGAAGTTTATGAGACGTGGGTGTGGTGCTTACTTGGCCTATGTGAAGGATGTGGATGCTACCGTGCCTCAACTGTCAGGCGTGCCGGTAGTATGCAATTTCCCTGATGTGTTACCCGAAGACTTACTAGGGGTACCACCTGACCGTGAGATCGAGTTCCAGATTGATTTGATACCTGGTGCCCAACCTATTGCAAAGGTGCCGTATCGTCTCGCTCCCTCCGAGATGAAGGAATTGATGACCTAGTTGCAAGAGTTTTAGATAGGGGGTTCATCCGACTGAGTATCTCCCTTGGGGTGCTTCGGTTTTGTTTGTAAAGAAAAAGGATGGTAGCATGAGGATGTGCATCGACTACCATGAGTTGGGTGTTTTGTTTTATTTGCTAAGAGTTGACTTACTAGAATGCGAAGCTATTGAACGTTGTAAATCTTGTGAATAAAGGTATGACCTTGGACCTTAACTGAGCATT
This sequence comes from Flaveria sonorensis, assembly GCA_025506505.1. NCBI lineage: Eukaryota > Viridiplantae > Streptophyta > Magnoliopsida > Asterales > Asteraceae > Flaveria > Flaveria sonorensis. The sequence continues at coordinate 29,159,120 of CM046440.1, read as the reverse complement.
GATAAGTGATTAATAATGTGTATTTGCAAGGATGGTTTTATAGAATACAATTGAACTTTGCTTAAGGACAAGCAAAAGCGTAAGTGTGGGGATGTGATCACGAGTCAGAATTTCAGTGTTTAATTGATCTAAATGCTCGATTTTACATTGTGATTATTGTGGAATAAGTTCACTTTGGTTGTGTTTTGATTTGTAGGGATTGAAGCTAAAGAAGCCTTGTTATGGAGGAAAAGGAGTAAAATACGAAAATACAAGGACTAGAGTTGAAAAATCGTGGAAGTTACAAAAATGGCCCAGAAACCCTATACCGGCATATGATACGCCGGGTATGGGCGTATCATATGCCGGCCAGCGTATGAGTGGGCGTATGTGTGGCCGTATTTGCCAAAAATTACAAAGGGGGGGCGTATGGTACACTGCCCCTAGGCGTATCATACGCCGGTATGTAACCAACTTCCGTATTTTATGGAATTTCAAGCTACTTAATGATAATTCAACCCTAATTCTAAAAAGGAATTTTGAAAGCTCAATTCTGGATGAATCTAAGGCAATTTATGGTGTTTCAAAGCTCTTCAAATCATCCATAAACATTCTCCAATTCAAGATCAAAGGCATAATGAAGATGATGTGTGGCGAGATCCTTCGTGATTGCTTTCGGATGGATAGTTCTTTACAAGTGAAGTGGTTAGTCATACTTAGGGTTTTTATGTTGAACACTTTGTGATTTAATGTAATTGAAGGTTTTGATTGAGTTAAACGATTTGTTTAAAAAGAAAGTTATTTGCTTTATCATTATTTTTCGGTTTTCTTGCATCGTTAGCTCATTGAGACAGGTAGATAATTTGATATAGGTGAATTGATAACTTTGTGAATGAACGAGTCTTAAAAGATTGTTCTTTGGTTATCACTTCAATCAAAAGCTAAAATCTTGAGTCGTGTTATACAACCCTAAGTACACTTGATAACCCATTGATCTTGTAGAACTTGAAACTTGGAAGTGATTGTTTCTCATTATTTGATTAAATTAAAGATTCTTGCTTTCTGCAATTGTGTTCGTTCTTTAAGTCAAAGTTCCAATTTTTAACAGTAAAGTTTTTGTCTTTAAGTTAATTGAGTCATATTATTAAACACTTTCCACATATTTCCTATGGAGATGACCTTACTTACCTTTACACAATAAAGGTAGCTAAGACCGATAAATTAACTTGTTTTTGATCGAGTCTTGACAACCAAATCAATATCTTCATCCGCTACCGACACTTGTCAAAATTCCTTTTATCTACAATCCTTAAAAAAAGAAATTTAAACTTAATTAGTGTATGTTATGAATGTTAATGATGTTAATGTGTTAGTTAATAATTGTTTGAATGTTAGAACACATTATGTTTGATTATGGCAAGCATATCCTTCAATGCACTTGTTGAGTCCAACACATACTCTCTCATCATGCACTCAAATAATACAACTTGAGAGAGAGAAAGAAGCTACCACCGGTTCTAGAGTGAGAAAGTGAAAAATTCTTCAAGAAGGTAAGATTTTAAGGTGATTTCTTTTCAGATCTAAGTCGGGTTTAAGATTATAGGCAGATTTCTACGTGTTTCCATGTGTTAAGTTGTATCTTTACATGTGTTTAGGTGTTAGAACTCGAGGTTGCTCTCGGGTTTTTAGTGGGTTGCTCGAAGGCTGGTTAAGGTGAGTTCTAGATCCCCTCTTTTACATGTTTTCTACTTGTTTGGGGCTGATATGTGTATTAAAAATGATGTTTCTTGGAAAAACTATTTTTTCATAGTTAAAGATAACTTTTTAAGAAAAATATATGTTTTAAAAGATTTCTATGATGATAATTGGTGTTTGTTATGTACTAAGTGTGCATCTGGTAGTTTTAAGCTAAGTACACATTTAAAGGTGTTGTATGGAACTAGAATTTACATAAGTGGGACATAAGTATTTAAGTGGCTATCCGCTGTGGACATTGGTTGTCCGCTGTGAACACTTGGAATGACTTAGAGTTGTCCGCTGTGGACATTAACTGTCCGTTGTGGACACTTAAGTGCTTAAGTCATCCGCTGTGAACCTTAAGTCATCCACTATATGCCGTAGTGTGCCTTAGCCATCCGCTGTGGACATTGACTGTCTGCTCCGGATACTTGGTGATTTAATTCATCCACTGTGGACCTTGGTCGTCTGCTGTGAACCTTAAGCCGTCCTCTGTGGACTTTGGTCGTCCGCTGTGGACTTTGGCTATCTGCTGTGGACACTTAGTGTGTCAGTCATCCGCTGTGTACCATATTCATGCGCTGTGAACACTTAGGTTTTATCTTGAATTTTTTTTAAGGGACTTTAAGTGATTAGTACTCATGTTTAATAGGAGATTATGTTTGTTTTATGTTTTTAACTTTATATTCTTTTCATGGGCTACTATTATGGATAATAATTAATATTTCATGTTATGTGATTATAACGATAATGGATATCTTATAAGTATTATTCATAATCAAGTGGACATAAAGAAATAAAAGAAAGACAGTGAAACCTAATGAATGTTACCCTCGGGCCCTTATGATGAATGAAAAGCCTTGCAAGCAAAATGAATGGAGATGCACGACCATGTTGTTGTTAACTCAATTGATGTGCGGCTGTTTCAGCCCATGAGGATGCACATCTGGGGTCTAATCCTTATGATTGGTAAATGAATGAATGAATGGGATCTGTATTCATAAGCAGGCTTCGTGCCTAGAAGTGTGGGTCAACTGTCAGGGGTTAGCTACCATGATAAACGTGTACTGGCAGGGGTTCAGTATTTGTTGCCAACCATATGATATAGCCTCTTGTTTTGTGCGATCCTAGTTAATGAAAGAGAAAGATAATAAAAGAAAGAAAGATAATGAAAGCTTTAATGAATATTATCTGTCAATTAGACTGTTATGTATTATGAATGGGTGATCACTAAAGGAAGCTTTCAAAAATGTATATTTTTATATTAACAAAACTAAAACTCACTCAGCAATACTGACTTTATATGCATATCAGTTGGTAGGTAATGAGGTTGCTAGGGATGGCACGAGGAGGGAGCTACTTGGCAAGTAAAGACTGGCATCCATGTTTATGCAGAAATGATGTTTTTGTCTTGTAATACAACTAAAATGTCTTTTTGAACTTGTGACAATGATGTATTTATTGGCAAAAATTATTATTAATGCATGAAATGGATTTGTTAAATTATTCCGTTGCAATGTTTTCATATTTTAATTTAGTTTTAATATGTACTATGCTATGAATGACCAACTGTGGGGTTTACCGGGATCGGGGCCTTACAATCTCCATTCAGATTTTCCAAGTATCATAGTCATGTGGTGTAAACATGAGAGGTTTGGTCTGAGTTCCATTATCCAAGTCATGTTTAGTTGAGATGGTTACAGCAGTCATTTTGAAAGGATAGAGGGTTATGAAGAAATGTGGTGTTTGATAATGAGATCAAAAGAAGAAAACAAATGATTTGTTGAATGATAACTTTAAGCAAATCAAGAGCCAAAGCTCTGATACCACTTGTTGGATCGGATGGTTTATAGATTAACAAGAACTTCTTCATTGAACAGTAGCTAACGAATGCGGAATCTAAGTTAACTACTTACTAACAAAACACAAATACTTTGAGGAAAGGTAAATACATAAGTTGTTCTTTCAAAGTATTCACTTGATTAATCGTTTGAGTACAAATGATACAATCAGTAGATAAATCAAGTGGCTTGAAAAGCTTACCTCTACTATTCAAGTGTGAGGATTTTATACTATGAAATCTAAACAATAAGAATAAACTATTCTATGTTTAGAATGTATAGCAAGACAAATAATCGGCAAATCAGAGTTACGCAACTTCAGTAGTATGTTGTCTCCAAAAGGCAGAACACAACAGCTGTCAGTATAGACAATCTTGTTTTGTGTAACAGTTGATTAGTAGCTCATGGAGTTCAGTGCTGATCAGCAGCATTCGATCGGCAACTCTTCGGTAGATTGCTGATTGGCAATTGCTCAGCATATGCTGATCGGCAAGCATTCAACATAAGTGATTCAGTAGATGGTTCAGCACTTGGCAGAAGTTGAGTAGCAAGTGCTGAAATCCTGAGTTTTCGATAGCTTCATCCTCTTTATAGATCAACAAATACAACTTCCAGATTTGCTGAAACCTACGAGCAAACAAATTAGTAATACAAAACCAACCTGAAATTGAGTAATACCTCAAATCCTAATATTAATCAGTCTTTAATGAGCTTAAAAGCTCTGATACCAATTGTAAAACCCTAAACTTGAGTAGGGTATCTATACCGATCAGTATCAAAACTCACATGTAGAGTACATAGAATCTAGTCTACATATTGACTCGAGAAAAAAGATGAACAAATAAAGATTTGCTTCAAAACACACTTTATATTACGATAATTCTATTTCCTTAGTTACCAAGATGATCACACTTGAACCGTGAACTAACAAAGCACCTATCATATTGACTAACTAGTATATGACCTATACTGAGTACTATGAGTACTCACATATACAAATATATCTTTGATACGTCAACCTTTCTAATGTGGTCTCTACAAGATTTTGATAGCATCATCCTTGAGAGGAGTTTGTTAGACCTCTAAAAGGGTTGATGCTTACCAAAACTAACATATATTCTACTTAAAGAAACTTTGCTAAGTATTGTTACTTATGAAGCTAGTTTCAGATGTTATAAGACTAGCTATAGACTTCTTTATTTTGACTAAGTTTAGGCCCTTGTGGAGACCCCTTATACGGATGTACTTACAAGGTGTTATGGCTACTTATGAAGTACTTGTGAAGTGGTGTTTAAAATGTAAAACATGGATACTTTTGGAGAGTTTGTGTAGTTCATTAGAAATATCATTATGTGACTCTACTTACGCAGTCACTTATAGGAGTAGAAAAAGCTACATTTGAAGGTTTAAATATGTTGTGGAGATAAAGTACTTTTGGAGCAACACTTACAAAGTACGTTGCCAAATTGACTAAGGCAAGTTAGTTACGGATTTGCTAGCATACTTACGGAGAGTCAAGTTATCTACTTACAGAGTAGATATGCCCTTGAGGGGTCAAGCTTTCACTTGCGGTTGACCAAAAGATACTTACAAAGGTTTTTATTTTCAATTGCAGAGTTTGCTATTTTATACTTAGAGAATTTCTGATGTAATCAAAAGGAAATTATATCAGTGTCAATCGTGTAGACTAACTCTAATTTCTACAATTATATGTACAAGCAATTAATGTCTAACGAATGACGTTATGGATGTTTGATTACCACTTTTGTTCATCTCGATTGGTACTTGTTAATACTGATTTACTTCTTGTTTTCGTATGATTGATTTGTTGATGAAATTCAATATCATCAATTAGATTAAAGCCTTAATTAATCATCCATCCTAGTTTTATTGTCATTCCAGTTACAAGGGCTCACAACATCAATTACACCCGAATCAAACTTAAAACCCCATACCAAAATGAAACCCTAAATTCCATAGGAGTGGTGATCTAAGAAATCGATAAAGCACATAGTTTGGGAAGAGCAGAGGAAGGGTACCGATCATTAAATATCAAAAAGAGTTCCTAAAAAGAAAAGAAGAGAAAGAAAAAAAAAACATACGAGTAGATACTCAGAGAAATGATAAAGAAGAAAGAAGAAAAAGTAAATGACGTAAACCTAAAAAAAAACAACAGCAAAAATCAAACTCGCATATACTAAAAATCTAAGCAAAGCTCATATCACATAGATGCAAACAAAAACACAAAACAATATTTAAAACATAAACGAAGTGAAAAAAAAAATGAAGAAAATCACCACGAATTAAAAGAAACTTATTACTTTTAGCAAAAGAGAGTGAAAACAAAGGCAGCTGGCGAAGGAGTTCTAAATAAGAAAGGAGGTTTGTTACGTAAGATCTCAACAGCTAGGGCTCCTTCCTTTACAAGTCCGGTCGACTTCTGATCAAAACACCTTACGAACTCAAATCTCCAGAAGGTGCATCACTCACGTTGACAGTTTTACAATCCTCATAATTATTTATGCTTTCAGATTTGTGTTTTTTAAAATTATCTACTTCATCCATCTTCCAAATCCCTGTCTATCTATCATCTATGTGTGCGTTTGCGTTTGCGTTTGCGTTTCTATAAGTGTATATTTGCATACGAATCTAGTTTTCTAGTTTTGGTTGCAGTTGAATTGTGCAACAGGACATGTTTGACCATTTCAAATTTGTTCTCAAACTGACTAATATAATCCGTAACTATTTTGTTTCAAGTAAAAGATTATTTCTAGATCAAAGTTTTCAGCATGAGTAGAGTTATTGACGTTATATTGCTAAATTGTGTAAATTAGAAGTTAAAGTTTGTCTAATCTTCCTGAATAACGCCTATATGGTTGCTTGTGGGAACAGTTATTCAAGGTAATTTGTAATAAGATCGATGGGATTCGATGTTGGGGTTTGTTCTAGGATTCTTTGCTGTTACGGATTTAGCTCTGAGTGATGGGAAACATACATACTTTTAAGATTACGCCACTACTGTTTACTACTCTTATCGTCCTTGTACTTGTATTTGTTTAAGAAAAGGTTCAAGTGTTGGAAACTTATGACATGCTTGAAAAGATAAATTAATTAGAAACTTAGCCGCGGCATGTGCATTGTGCAATCGACCTTGTATACTAAGTGAATATACTTCATAGCGGATAGCAAAAAAATGATTTTTACGCATAAAGTGCATAACACCTACATTTTATGCAAAGGTATATATACATTAACCACAAAAAGTATAGTAACAGGAACAGACATAAATTTTTCAGTCGCACTTTTTGAAGATGTGCACATTGTTGGCTTTATATCACGAGTCGATGTGCTAGATACAAGCCCGGCCAACCCATCATTCACAATGTTCTAAGGAATTAAGAGCTTAATTTTGGTAGTCATATTAGTCGTAAAGCAAGTTTGGGTACTCTGTACATCACAAATTCAATAGCCTTGTTGGTTTGAGGTTTGATTATACAATCTTCTTCTTTTTGTCATGTGCATTTGTGGTTCCCATCTTTATTTTCTTTTCATACAAAGAAAATGAGATCCGCAGTATCATCCGCTCGTGATACTTTATAAACTGGACTCGCTAGATGAAATTCTTTAATGGCCAAATAGAAGTTAATCAGCAATTTAACCTACATTCATGGTACCAATACTATAGGTGAAATATCAGTCTGATGCACTCATGTCCCAATATGGCAGGGCAGCGGGAACTGGCAAACTGCTTCTTTCCTAAAAATCACTATAAGATGGCATCATCTTCCAAATGAATACCATTTTTGTCAAGTCATTGTTTCGTGCCTGGATTAATATCACATCGGTTATCATCCGTCACCAATGATTAATATGGGAAAAGCCATCAGATGTGTGTTTTTAAATTACAAGTATCATTATGTCCTTATGCCGATTATGTTTTTATATTTATTCCTGAGGGCATGTATTTTAACTTAGTAATAATTGTTATGAAGTTACTTATATGGCACAACCATCTAATTTTCTTACCTTCTGCTACATTAATGGTTTTTCTTGGTCCTATGTATTATCTTCAGTGCAGGGTGACATCCTGGCTAAGCTCTATTGCTTCTAAAAAGAATTAAAAATGGCTGCATCAGAAGAGAATAATACGCTTTTTCCAATCTTTATTTTCTCTTTATTGGCTCTGCCTTTAGTACCTTACACAATATTCCAGTTATATCATTTAGCTAGAAAGAAGGCTAGGATTGCCAAGTGCCAATGTTCTGTTTGCTTGCAGTCTGGAAAGTACCGCAAGTCCATCTTTAGGCGTGTCAGTTTTCTATCCTGCCTATAACTCTATCTACATACACTCATTTTTAGTTATCCGTTCTTATTTCTTTTTGGAATCATGTCCAACAGATATCAAACTTTTCAACTTATAATAACTTGACTCTTCTTATGCTCTGGGTGATAATGGTCATGTTGGCTTATCACATAAAAAGTAGCAGCCATGCGGTAAGTTGGCCACAAGTCTCTTTTATGTATTTTTTCGCAGTCCATCTGTATGCATAGCATAGGCTCCCCGCTTTAATCAAGAGTCATACTTTGTTTGTGCCATTCATAACAGGTTGAAGTTTTTGAACCGTTCAGTATACTTGGATTAGAACACGGAGCTACGGATTCTGAAATCAAGAAGGCATATAGGAGACTTTCCATCCAGTACCATCCAGATAAAAATCCAGATCCAGGTTGATGATGTTTTTACCATCAGTTTATATTCCATCCCTTCCCCAAATATGCTCTTGATGTTGGGTTTGTGGAGTCTTGACTTGGGCTCGGGTTAAAAGACAACTCAGTGGCAGATTAATTAAATTAAAGACTTGGCCCGTTTTCATTTAATTTTAGCCCATTAGGGTTTTCTTAGGGATTAAGTTGTAAACCCTAATTTTCTCTATTTATATTGTGCCATTGTACTTGTAATTCTTCACGAGTGAGGCAGAAAGCAATAAAAGAATATCCTGGTTGCAGCCCGTGGATGTAGGTCACATCGATCGAACCACGTTAAATCTCGCATGTTCATCTTTATTATTATTTTCTCTCGCCGTTTGATTGTGTTTGTGTGTCGATCTACACTCGGATCCCTAACAAGTGGTATCAGAGCTTTGGCTCGTTACACACGCAAGAAACACGAATCGCGAGAGAAGTATCGATATAGTTTTTCAAGAATCGGCATCCGCCGCCGCTGCTGTTCCGCCGCCGCCGCCGCCGCCGCTCCGCCGCCGCCGCCGCCGCCGCCGCCGCTCCCGCCGCCGCCGCCGCTCCGCCGCTGTCGCCATTCTGTTCCGTCAAATTAGGGTTTCCTATCGAACTTACTGGGTAGTTTGATTGTGTGTTGCATTTCAAAACTCAGTTTCGACTCGACTGTTAAGCATCTGTGGTCTGGGATAATGGCTAAGAGCGGGAAACTTCAGATTGAGAAGTTTAATGGAAACGATTTTGGTTGGTGGAAAATGCAAATGGAGGATTTGCTTGTTCAGAAAGACTTGGATGCTGTTTTGGGTGAGAAACCAGAAAATATGAAACCAGCTGAATGGGAAACTTTGGATAAAAAGGCCAAGGCGGTTTAGGTTGTCGCTGACAAAGGATGTTGCGTTCAACATTCTGAAGGAAACTAAAGCAAAGGTATCATGGATGAGTTAGCTAATATGCATGAGAAGCCTTCGGCAGCAAATAAAGTTTTCTTGATTCGAGAGCTGGTTAATACAAAGATGAAAGAGGGAAGTTCAATTTTAGTGCACATCAACAACTTGAACTCGATTTTGTCAAGACTTTGGTCAGTTGGCATCAAATTCGAGGATGAGGTTCAGGCTCTACTACTGTTATCATCATTGCGTGATAGCTGGGCTGGTACTGTTACAGCAATTACTAGTTCCACCAGCACGTTCACTTTAAATGGGGTTCGGGATATTATTATGGGTGAAGACACCAGACGAAGAAATTCAGGTGAAACATCAAGTGAACTATTGAATGTTGGCAGAGGAAGAAAGAATAACAGAGGTAGTGGGAGCAAGAACAGGAAAAGGAGTCAGTCTAGGGCTCGAAATGATATGACTTGTTGGAACTGTAAACAGGTGGGACACTTCAGGAATCAGTGTCCGAATGATCAAAAAGAAGTTAACACTGCAGCAGACTACTCAGACGATGATGCTTTAATTTGTAGCGTGGAGAGCAGTGTGGATTCCTGGGTCATGGATTCTGGAGTTTCGTTTCATGCTACCCACAGCAGCGAAGCATTGCAGAATCTAAAAGAAGGCGATTTTGGTAAGGTAAGACTGGCGAACAATGATGTTCTTGATGTTACGGGCATGGGTGACATGGATTTAGTTACTTCAGCTGGTTCATGGACTTTGAAAGATGTCAGGGTGATTCTTGATTTGAAGAAACAGTTGATTTCTGTCTGTCAGTTGGATGAACAGGGACATGAGGTTAAGTTCGGGAATAAGCAGTGGAAAGTTGTTAAAGGGAATCTTGTCATTGCTAGTGGAAAGAAAATGGGTTCATTGTACATTGTCAGTTTACCATCTAAAGGAAGTGATGTTCCAGTTCAGAAAAATACCAAAGTCCAGTTCACAGAATCTCGTGGGTAGAAGAAGGTTTGCTTTGCAAGTAAGAAACCTAGAGTCACAAGAAAGATTTAGAATGAATGTGCATGGAAGAGTTCAGAAAAACCAGTTAAAGGATTTCGTGACAGTGGGAGCACAGGTTGTGCTTCAGTCATAGTTCCTAGACGACAGTGGGTTAAAAGAACTAATATTCCATCAAATAAAATCTCTCCAGATGATTACTTGCTGAATACGGAGTGTTTGTTCTCAGGGTGTTCCAGGATCCGGCAGTTTGTTTCAGTGGGAGCCGATAGGGACGGAGAACAGGTCAGGGGCAGATACAGCCGTGACTGATATATTGAAGCTCGGGGGAACTTTAACGGGCCTTCAGGTTAACTGATGAGAAGGCCGCTGCAACCAGGAAGACGAGGAAGATTACAAGAGGTACAAGTGTTCACATCGGAAGGCAGTTTGAAGATGATCAAGCCTCCAAGTGGGAGATTGTTGGGTTTGTGGAGTCTTGACTTGGGCTCGGGTTAAAAGACAACTCAGTGGCAGATTAATTAAATTAAAGACTTGGCCCGTTTTCATTTAATTTTAGCCCATTAGGGTTTTCTTAGGGATTAAGTTGTAAACCCTAATTTTCTCTATTTATATTGTGCCATTGTACTTGTAATTCCTCACGAGTGAGGCAGAAAGCTATAAAAGAATATCCTGGTTGCAGCCCGTGGACGTAGGTCACATCGACCGAAACACGTTAAATCTCGCGTGTTCATCTTTATTATTATTTTCTCTCGCCGTTTGATTGTGTTTGTGTGTCGATCTACACCCGGATCCCTAACAAGTTGATGCTATGTAACGTCTATACTCCAAACGTAATAACTTTGTTGTTTTATTTATTTTTATTTTTTATTATTTCAGAGGCTCACAATTATTTTGTGGAATACATATCGAAGGCTTATCAGGCTCTAACAGATCCTATATCACGTGAGAACTTTGAAAAATATGGCCATCCTGATGGCAGGCAGGTATAACTTGGTAATTTGTCTTGTAATTGACATGAATTTAGTTTTTGGAACTTTGTACAATTCTATGTAATTGATGAATTTATTTGAGAATATTGTTCTTACAGGGGCTTCAAATGGGCATTGCCCTCCCTCAGTTTCTATTGAACATTGATGGAACGTCAGGCGCAGTTAATTTACTTGGGATTGTTGGGATTTGCATTATTATGCCCTTGGTGATGGCTGTTATGTACTTATCTATGTCATCCAAATACACCGGAAACTATGTCTTAAAGCATACATTATCAGCATATTTCTATCTTATGAAGGCTTCTTTGGCTCCAAGGTAGAACTTAGCAATGATTTTTGGACCTTTTTATTAGAATGTTCTTGGCCTGACTGGATTCTTTAATATGTGCCTGCTCAACTAGTGACTTCACCCGTCTTGCGCCAAACTACCTTTATATCATGTTTAAATGTTATTGCACTGCTATCTAGGAGTCAACCAAAGTAACGTATTAGTTTTCTTGTTTCCCCTTCATTCTAATTGTTGTTTTAATATGCAGTAAGGTGATGGATGTTTTTATAAAAGCAGCTGAATACATGGAAATTCCAGTTCGACGGAGTGACGGAGAACCCCTTCAGAGACTGTTTGTCCTTGTCAGAAGCGAGTTGAATTTGGACTTTAAGAACATTAAGCAAGAACAGGCTAAGTTTTGGAAGCAGCATCCAGCTCTAGTGAAGGTAATATTAACTTTATTTTTTCTTTGGTTTCTGCTTTTGGTAATTGCTGTTGCTAATGCCTACAAACTCTTTACTGCAGACTGAGTTGTTAGTTCAAGCCCAACTAAACCGTGAGTCCGGATGCCTATCTCCATCATTACAGCGTGATTTCAGACGTATACTTGAGGTTGCTCCTCGCCTTCTTGAAGAGTTGATGAAGGTATGTGAATTTTTATTATTCATCCTGTGAAAAAAAGGCTATGTGATGTCTTTCTTTTTTCTGTTTCTTTTCCTATGTGATGTGATAACAATGCCATCTGGTTCACTCCACATAGAATTTCCATCTTTAAATTTTTTTTTATGTATTTTGTAGAATTTCTCTGATCTGATATGTCATCAACTTGAATGAATGCTAACCACCCTTTAACTCATTTCTTCTTGTAAATTTACTTTTCCCTTCTATATACTCTTTGGTTTTCTGTAAACCTGATGTGCTGCTTTTAATTTATATAACACATACGATTTTAAAGTTTTCTTGTTGGTCTTTGGTTGATTCCTTACATATATATTTAATGTTTACTTAAACCATTATGAGTATGCTACATTTCTCTTAGTTGACTCTCCTGGCAGTTGCCATATATTTAAGGTTTGCCTTTCTTGTTGCAGATGGCAGTTCTACAGCGTCCCCCACATGGGCATGGGTGGCTGAGACCTGCAATTGGGGTGGTTGAGCTCTCACAATGCATAATACAGGTGTTGTTATCTTCTGCCTTATCTTTTAATTACTGAACAAGAAAAGTAGATCTCTATCTGATCTGATCTGTGAAAGACTTTAGCCCTCCCACCATACTTGTATAGTTCCTTGGATCAAGCCTTTTCTTTGTGTAAAGCTGAAGCCTTCCAATTCATTTGTCTTGTTCAATAGGAATAAATTGTTTAGGCTTTTTTGGACTGGTTTTTAGCTTCTTTAGACCTAGTTTTGTCTGGTTCAGACCGTTTGAAATTATTTTAGCCCGACAGTATTTTACCAACAGGCCGCTTTTTCCTGTTAGTGCGCCTTCGTGCCTTGCTGCACTTAAGGCAGTTTAGTTGCACTTTGCCTGGCTTGAGTGCCTAGGCATGTGCCTTTAACGCCTTTAACTACATAGCTTTCTCGATGGTTTATGAGATTGTGAAATTGAGCATATTGTGGTTGGGTTTACACTTTTTAAACATACAAAATATTTCTTGTTTTTTCATTAGTTTTCTAGGTTTTTCCTGTAAACTATGCATGGCTTTGTTTTTCCTTTATTTTTTCTATGTTTGTTATTACCTGTAGTATAGTTCCCAAGGACATGCACATAGTCACAGGATTCACTGGAAGTCTAGCAATTTTCGAATTGGTTCTAATCGACCCCATTCGCATTCGATAACGACCCAGCCGCTCGTGGCTTGCTCAATGGTTCGATTGTGGTTCGCTCGGTGGTTCGATTGTGGTTCGTGGCTGCAATTCGCTCGTAGTCCAAGAAATTCGCTATCGGTTCGAGAATCGGGTAACCGTGATTCGCGATTTATATAACTGTGAATTCATGAATTCATGAAATTGGAGGGAAAATTAATTTCAACTTAGACCAATCGAATTCTAGTGGTGTGCAATGTTCAGGTGTTTTTAATTATGTGGAGTGAACCGAATTGATTGGTACACTGAACCGGATCGAACCGGAATGAACCTACCCCCCTACGAACCGGATTCGTGGCCTCTAGCTAATCGCAAACCCGTTCCTCGTTTTCGAACCTGAGCGAACCGCGAATTAGGTGACTATGGACATGCATGATTTTTTTGATAGCCTTTAGCTTCACATATCCAATGTTTATACATTGATGATTTCTTAACTTTTTTTTTCCTTGGGAATAAAGTGTCTTCTTCTGTTGCATATTTATTTATGCGAGTGAATTTAAAATTTCTGGATTTGAAGTTGTTCTGCTTAAAGCAGTAAATATATTGTATAGCAAGTTACATATTTCACTGTGTGGTTTGAAAATTATACTGATAACCTGCTGAATTTTGTGTCTATCGACTGTACATTAAAGTATTACATCCTTTTATAAATAATGTAGAATGATTTAGAGTTGTCTTTAGAGTTTAAACCTTTATTTTGCATTGCATATGCCTTAGCTGGCCATAACTACATGCGATGTGGTGGTTCGGGTGTCCTTATTGTTCACTTTTTATTTAGCTAGACTCCAGATAGAGGAAAATATACTTTTTCTTAGCATGTCACACGCTCTTCTGTTTTGAGACGTTGCATTGAATTGCTGCTAATTTCCACAATGTTACATGTAGGCAGTTCCACTCAGTGCACGAAAACCTGCTGGAGGGTCAATTGAAGGAATCGCCCCTTTTCTGCAACTGCCACATTTCAGTGAGTCTGTTCTTAAAAAGCTTGCAAGAAAGGTACCCCTCCCTCTCGTCTCATGTTTACTTTGAGTAATTTTTTGGAATTGTGGTTAAATCTGATGTATTGTTTTGGGGATGAGTGGACACTCTGCAAATGTGGCTGTTGTGAGCTTACTTTCTTAGTTTCGTTAGGATAGAGTTAAAACATACTCTTTGTATTCCCTCCATTGAAAAATAAGAATTACATTAGTCACTCGTATCATCAACAACATATTATTAGTCAAAGGTCTCCCTCTCTCTCTTTCTCTAGACACACACACACACATACATATATACATATCGGGTTTGTTACTTCCATAACCTGCACATCATTGCCAAATGTTCTTCCAAAATCCAAATATTTCCCAAATTGTTGGCTTCTCTGCATTGGTAAATGAGGAACAATAACGGTTATGAAGCTACTTGAGATAATATCTTTGTGTTCCTTCAACTTTCTTTTTTAGACTGAAATCTGTAATTTTTGTTAAGAGACATGTAAAATAAGATCTGTCTGGCCCCTCGTATAATCTTTGGAATCCTTTCTATGTTATATATGTCTGGAATGTAAAGCAAATTATGTTGATACTAGAGTTGGCAAGATGAGCGGGTTGGGTTACGGTCATATGGTTGAAAATTGGAATGACTCATTTTTTGGTACGGCTAAAGCAGGCCAGGTCGTGTTAGCATGGGTCGTAAACCTTTCTTTTAGTTTTTTTATATATAGAGAAGTATGATTAACTAAAAGTCTGTGGCCTAGTGGTACCAGGGTGTGTAAGAGAGGTGTCTCTCTCCATGTGTTTGAGGGTTAAGTCCCATGGTGGACAAAAGGCGTAAATTTAGGAGTAGGATTAGAGGTTAGCTATTCCAAAAAAAGAAATGATTAGAATAACCGTATTGTTGCAATAAGAATCTCAATCATTTAGTAAAGATGTTTTAGGTATTTAAACTATACAAATTTTTATTATTTCCCTTTCAGCTAATTTTTTTAGAGTTTTTGGATTAAACCTGTTTTGAGATGAAAAAAAAGTGAAGTGTCATCTTTACTTTAAACTTTTACTGAAGGACAAACGGTCGGATATGGAGGTGGCTTGTCAACTGGGTACGGATCAAAACAGCTCAATTCATTGTGTGGTTCTGAATCAGTTTGCTCACTTTTGATAAATAATTAATGTGCTAATAATAATTATCAAAAGCATTGTTAAAATAGTTATCTACACCCTTTTAATTAATTGATTTAGGTGGTCATATGCATAAAATGTGGACTTTTGAGTGACTTTCAACGAGTTGTTTTAGCTTATTTTCTTTGTTTTGTTTTGAGCTATTACAGAGGTAGAAACTGTTCTAGAAATGATACATCTTTTGTTCTCTGGCTGTAGAAAGTTCGTACATTTGAGGACTTCCGAGAGTTGAAACAACAAGAGCGTGCAGACTTACTAACAAAGGTCGCGGGGTTCTCTCAAGCCCAATCCCAAGATGTAGAAACTGTTCTAGAAATGATGCCTTCCATCACCTTTGACATCAAATGTGAAACCGAAGGTGAAGAATCAATACAAGAAGGTGACATAGTCACAATGCGTGGTTGGGTGACACTTAACCGCAAAAACCACATGGTTCGAGCCCTTCCTCATTGCCCCAGTTACCCTTTCCACAAAGAAGAAAACTTCTGGTTACTACTAGCCGACCCCAACACCAATAGTGTCTGGATATCACAAAAAGTGAGCTTCATGGATGAATCTGCAGCATTAATCGCGGCTCCAAAAGTGATCCGGGAATCAAAGGAATGGGCTGGAGCTAGCCCAAAAGAACTTAATTCTGCTGTTAAAGAAGCTATTGAAAAGGTGAAAAATGGGTCAAGATTGGTTATAGGTCGGTTTTTAGCTCCGGAAGAGGGTACTTATAATTTGACTTTGTACTGTTTGAGTGACTCGTGGCTCGGCTGTGATACTAAAATGAGTTTGAAGTTAAAGGTTTTGAAAAGAACGAGAGCTGGGACCCGGGGGACAGTTCAGGTAGACGAGGAGGACGGGGTTGAAGATGAAGAAGTGGAAGAAGACGAGTATGATGATAATGAAAGCGAATACAGTGAGGAAGAGGACGAGGAGGAAGAGGAGGAAATGGTTGGTGGTGCTGATGATGATTCAGACAACAAAGAAGATTAGAGAGAGGTTAGCTTCCTTACATTTCTACTTGTTGCTTCTCCTTATTTTGACATCAACTGTTTTGTTTTAACCCCCCACCCTGTGCCCCCAATGCTCCCTCATATTTCACAGATATGATAAAATTATTGATTAGAATGTTACATCAACATGCAACCCGCCTACTCGTAATGTTATGTTCTCAATATCACCAAGTTTATTTTGGTGTTGCCTTAGTAAGTAGGGCTGTTGTTGGTGTCATACATAAACTTATATCGGTCACTACACTATGAATCAATAAATTCTTAGAAAACCTGGATGGGCCATGGGTACATTTATATAATAGTAGATGATATTTTTTATTAACTTCTCAATCTTTTTTAATAAAATCTAAACAGTTTGCAGTTTTTATATTAAGATCTATTTCTAGCCTAGTACTATACAAACACCGTATTCATACACCATTGAGGTGTCATACGCGCCGTATGATAGGGTGAAAATGGCTATACAGGCCGTATGAGGCCCAAATCATACGACCCATATGATGTGTTTGACCGACAAGAACTGACGGATGTAACCACTGACAAAGTTATATGGTCTTTATGACCACTTTTCATCCTTACCATATGCTCTAAGATATGGTGGCTTACACTAATGGACTGGTGTCTTCTAATTGAGATCGCTTTTTATCTGAGCATTTAAAAATACTAAAAATTTTCAAATAACTATATTATATTATATTTAGAAAATTTTTAAAAACCAGTCCATGTGCATGTGTATGTTATATATATGTATAGAAAATAAAACAAAACTAGTTTCTTAACTTGCCACGTGTTGCGGCGACATGGTATGATGCGTGATAAAGTATAAACTACAATCCGTCTGAGTCGTTTACGAACTAAATTTACATTGAAACGTAGAGTTTGACCTGACTCTTTTCCAAACAAATTCATGTTGAAATGTTGATCAACTCATAAAAATAGCATGTGCAGCGGTGTTAAACACGATGTGATAAAGTATATATAACATTTGTCCATCTTGTTTTCGAATTAAATTCACGTCGAATGGTAGAGTAACTCAGATTTATACCATTGAATGAAACTTTATTATAATTGATCAATTCAAAACGTACATAAAAATAAACACAAGATCGTTTTATAGTATTGTTTTAAACTAAAGTTGTAGAATTTTGCTATTATATTAATTGTTATTATATCCAACGGTTAGGTAGCCTAATGGTACTATTGTGTAGCAGAAAATAAAGGTATGGAAAAAAAAAAAAAATAAAGAAAAAGAGAGAGAGAGGGGAGAGCTGTGCTTCAAACCAAGGTGGAGATGTGAAAGTATGGTTTCATGAGAATGGAAAACCAACAAACCAATGCTACTTAGTTTTTATATTTGAAAACATAGTGTTATCATCGTGTTCTAAGTGGGGATAGTTTTTCGGAGGTTTACCGTCATTGCTATTTTAGTACTAGTGTAATGTAAATAGCATATGACCCTTGGCTCAATGGTTGCTTAGTGTCACGGAGTGATTTCCCAACTCTCGTGCGGCACTTAGAATCCTTCTAAGTTCAGCTTTTGTGACCCAAACGAAGTAACAATTAAAGTTACGATGCGGAAACGTTTGCAAGCTTGTAATACAAATGACTTTGTATTGCTTACAAGGTAGTTTACAAGTGTGCTTTACAAGTGTTTTACACTAGACTTGTATGGATTTGTTTGGGTGATTACAAATGAGGACTTCTTCATCTATTTATACTAGTTGGGGTTGTCTAGATTATTCTTAATCTAGATTAATGTATCCACAAAATATCTTAGATATTTACAAGGTAACATTTTAGATATTTATTATAAAAATATCAAGCCTTTTCAAGGTATTTTTAGAGTTTTCTAATCAGCTCTTTCAAGCTATGTTTTATGGATCTTCTTGGCTTATCTAGAGTGCTCTTGTGTTGCTAGCGCTATCCAGATACGTGTAGGCTGTTCCGGAGACTTCCGGGCAGCCCTATTTGCCTCCGTATGTTTCCGGAAACTTCCGGAATCCGAGATACATGGCTTGATTTTAGGCAGGTCGTGACATTCTCCCCCACCTAAAACCCACGACGTCCTCGTCGTGTTTCTTGGGTTTCCATCGGCTTGTTCTTGCGAGTTGCAAGACGGATAGTATTTTCCCTTTGTGGCTGGTGCTTGACTCCAGCATTGTAGTGTGCACTTGATCACCCTTGACCAGTGTTGTAAAAATCGCTAGGCGCTAGTCGAGCGGTGAGATGGGGACTAGGGATTAATCGAGATTAATCGGATTTTTTATATGTAATTTTTTATAACTAATATATATAGCATAGTTCAAACATAAATAGTTAAACTTAAACATAGAAAATTAAGCTTAAACATAGCAAATTGAGATTCAAATATTGACATATTAGTTCAAATAGAAGATCAAGTAATTCAAAATTCATCATCTAGTAATCTAGTTCAAAATTCATCATCATCTTGCCCATATTGTTTAATGATTTGAACACCATCCGACTCGTATTTAACCTCCTCATCTACTTCCTCATCGTCTGACTCAAACTCTTCATCATAAAATTCTCTTGAGGCACTTGTCTTCACACTTGTCCTAGAACTTGTTCGATTTGTACATTGTTTTAGTTTTATAACTAACTAACAAGTTACAACAGTCATAACTCAACACTCAACATACATAGTAACATACCGGTTCAAACTTCAAACATATAAAACATACAAAAAGAGCTGCTGGAGCATACAACAACCAACACTCAACAATTCAACATACATACATGATACAACTCAACATACATACATGATACATAAGAACATACAAGTTACCAACACGCAACAATCAACATACATACATGATACATAAGAACATACAACTTAAACTTACAATAGTCAACATACATACATGAATGATACAACATACTGGTTCGATGACACCTTTAACCCTCAATCATCTATTTCAGGAATTCAGGGTAAAGAAATTAGAAACTAAGAACATATCAACATAGAACACAGTAACACACCTGTTCGATACTTCGATCGACAGTCGGATGCCGAACGCCCTCAGTGACAGTCTTCTTCCTCGATGGTCGACGCCGAGTGTGGACCAGTGGACGCCGAACGCCCTCAATCTTCTTCCTCGATGGTTTAGATCGACGATTTCTTTTTCAATTTGGTGATAAGTTTCGGTTTGGTGATTGGTGAAAGTGACGGCTAGGTTTAATTTGATGATAAAATATCGATTTGTTGGGTTTTTAAAGTGGTGACTTGTTGACCGATTTGCTCCGCCGTTGACCGATTTTGTCCGATGTGCTCCGATTTGCTCCGATTTGCTCCGCCTTTGACTGACTTGGACCGATTCCTGATTAATGTCTCCGATTACATGAAATCGCAAAGGTCTACATTCGATTTCCGATTACTAGCCGATTAATTGGCGCCTAGATCCGATTTTTCCAACACTACCCTTGACGATGTACAAGGTGTTCAAAAAAGTTGCTGGAACGGCTTTTGCTTTTCTGAAAAAGTTCATTCCGAGCACGATCTTATAGTCGCCCAATGGTGCTATCGAGAAATCGAGCTTACCTTGCCATGTCCCGATCATAATCTTGACAGCCCATGACATTCCCTCGATCGGTTTTGTGTCACCATTGGCGTTTTTAAGAAACCCATCACGTGTGGAGATTCTTAAACCAAGTCTTTTAGCCTCTTCACGTGTGATAAAGTTATGACTTGCTCCGATATCAACCAGTGCCTTTGCAAGTCGTCCATTCACTTCTATGTTCACAAACCGAAGTCCTTTTGTCTCCGTGTTCGTGATGTTGCCCTGTCTCTTCGTGGGGCGCGACTCATCCAACTTTAACGGCTTCCCTTCATGTGCCGTTAACGCGTTTAGAACTTGTAGTTGCATTGCCCCGAGACGAACCTACCTTGTCTTCGTGGGATGCATCATCAGTTCTGGCCACCATGGCTTGCAGACTTTGTTTCTTCGGGCAGTCCCGAGCTTTATGCGGTCCATCGCATATAAAACAGAATTTCGGAGGATGCCTTTCGCTGTCATGTCGTGGTGGTCTCCTTGTTTCCACCTTTCGATCATGATTGGGCTTAACTCCCCTAACTTTCTCATAATCACTTTCCTTATTCATGGGTCTATATGGTCGTTTTTCTTTATGATCGATCAAGCTTTCGGCTATTGCAATGGCTGAAGCAAGATCTTGAACATTCCTTCGTTCTAATTCTACCTTGGCCCATGATTGTAAACCATCGAGGAAGTAGAAGAGGGAGTCTTTATCCGATAAGTTCGGGATCTCAAGGACAAGTGTTGTGAACTCCTTAACATAGTCCTTAATGGTCCCGGTTTGTTTGAGCTTACGAAGTCGACTTCTCGCTTCGTGTTCAGCATTTACCGGATAAAATTGTCGTTCGAGTTCTTGAACAAATTCAGCCCAAGTTTTGATTGTGCATGTACCTCGTTCGATATCCATGCTTCGATGTCTCCACCATAGCGTCGCTGTATCTTTGAGATACATTGTGGCTGTCTTGATTTTAGTGGCGTCATCAAGTATTTGTACCCCTCCTAGGTACTGCTCCATTTCCCAGATAAAGTCATCAACCGCCCGAGCTTCTCGTTTACCCGTAAACGGTGATGGTTTGGGAATTTCAACTCTAGGTGTCAGGTTCATAATGTTCCCTCCTGTTGTGACCATGGTCTTGTTGCAATCAACAACTTTAGTTTCCAAGCCCAGTAGACTTCGATGCATGTCGCTTGACACTTCATCCATGTCTTTTTGTAGCTTGGTAGTAACATCTTTGATTGCGTCCTTGATCATCAGCTTTACCTCTTCTCGTAGCAGCTCCACAGCAGCCTTGAGTCCATCTCTAAGCTCCGTGAAGTCCACTTCTAAGACATCTAGCCGTTGGAAGCACAAGTCTACCTGAGATCCTATCTCGACAAGACGTGTTTCCATGTCACCGACTCGTTTTTCCAAGGTACGGTCCTTGGATGTACCACGATTTTTCTTGCTGCCATGGGGAGTCTCATCTTGTCCCCGGTTTCCTTCATCACCGACAACCTTCCTTGGATCAGTCGCCATCCTTAGCTATCGACGTTGCTCTGATACCACTTGTCACGAAGTGATTTCCCAACTCTCGTGCGACACTTAGAATCCTTATAAGTTCAGCCTTTGTGACTCAAACGAAGTAACAATTAAAGTTACGATGCGGAAGCGTTTGCAAGCTTGTAATACAAATGACTTTGTATTGCTTACAAGGTAGTTTACAAGTGTGCTTTACAAGTGCTTTACACTAGACTTGTATGGATTTTTTTGGGTGATTACAAATGAGGACTTCATCTATTTATACTAGTAAGGGTTGTCTAGATTATTCTTAATCTAGATTAATCTATCCACAAAATATCTTAGATATTTACAAGGTAATATCTTAGATATTTGTTATGAAAATATCAAGCCTTTTCAAGGCATTTCTAGAGTTTTCTAATCAGCTCTTTCAAGCCATGTTTTATGGATCTTCTTGGCTTATCTAGAGTGCTCTTGTGTTGCTAGCGCTGTCCAGATACATGTAGGCTGTTCCGGAGACTTCCGGGCAGCCCTATTTGCCTCCGTATGTTTCCGGAAACTTCCAGAATCCGAGATACATGGCTTGATTTTAGGCAGGTCGTGACATTAGGCATACCAGATTTGTGATGTGTTTATTTTGTTTGATATGAAAGAATTTGAAGTGATTGGTTTAACCTTTAACTATTTTAATATTTTATAATTGGTTTTGCAAGTTTTGTTTTTCTCTTATATCTTTTAAAATATAATATTTTGTTAAAATTTGAATATATTTTTGTGACTTGTATATTTTATCCACATTTTGATACATTTTTTTTTCAATACTGAGCTGGTTCAAACGTGACATGCTTGACATTCATTTTTGCAACACTGTACTTGATTGTTACGATGTGTTTATTTTTATTCATGTTTTGATATAAAGATTATTTAAAATCGAGCTTTAGCTTTTTTCGTATTAGTTTCTATTTTGGTATTCTTCAACACCTATTCTCACAATGATATCTTTTTTTTAATTCGTAGTATTAACCGACTTTTAAATGTGACTTGATTTTCCTTGCATTTTTTCCCCTCAAATCCAGTTCCTCCGTGTCACGTAGAGTTATTCCACTTGTACGAATAAAATGAGTTAAACTAAAGTGTGACTAGAGTGTGTGGAAGAAATTTTTAATTTATTACATCAGTTTGTTGAATTTATCCCGAAACATATTCCTTACAACTAAAACTGATGAAAAATAAAACGTATCTAATTAAAAATTGTAAGGAAACAACGATAAACGATAAAAACAAGGAAGAAGAATGAGAGTAAATAGTTGTTTGGTAGCTTTTTATTGGTTATTAAAAGACTAACTTTTAATAGTTTATAGCCTATTAATGGTTAATAGGTAATCATGGTCAAGAGGTAACCATTAAGACGTTACCTCACCTCTTAACCATTAATATATAAGATCACCTTTTATTGGTTATTAGTTGTTTGGTAGCCTTTTATTGGTTATTAAGAGAGTAACTTTTAATAGTTTATAGCCTATTAATGGTTAATAGGTAATAATGGTCAAGAGGTAACCATTAAGACGTTACCTCACCTCTTAACCATTAATACATAAGATCACCTTTTAACGATTAAAATGCTATTAACCATTAAGAGATAGCTTCTTAGTGACTAAACAACAAACTATAATATATAATGGACAAAAACAGGAAAAGAGTAGAAGATTAATAAATAATTGTGACATGAAACAATACTGTATTAGTGCAAATTATCCATCAACCCAAACCAGTAGATAGTTCTTGTTTGAACTACATAAAGGAAGTTAATTATCCGCTTGATATAAAAATTGAAAATTAAAAGGAATAATATTATAGACATTCTAGGAAACAAACGTGCAGTCCTGGAGAAGGATTAGAAAAATATGTGTACATATCAATAACAATGAGTGGATTGTACATGACTTGAATTCTATTGCTTAAAGAGAAAATCTGTACTAATCAACGTTCTCCTCAATTTTATCCCCTAAAGACACTTTAGAACATCTCTCTTGAACACACCAATTCACCATCTAGAAGTTTCAACAATTTGAAAGTTTTTTAGCTATACATGGGAACAAATTGATCCTTATAGTACAACTCATCGTGATACCAATTGTGGTTCTACGTATTCTGTTGTTAAGTGTAGGTGTGGCACGAATCATCAATGCTAATATCAATACCAATAAAACAAACTAATTGTTACCACGTTATTTTTTTATAACCATTTTACCACATGTTATTTTCTTACAATCATTTTAACACATGTTATTTTCTTAGAAACATTTTGATACATATCATGACCATAGCAAATCAACCCTTTATTGATAATTAAATGCTAATGATGTTGTATATCATTTCCTAATTTATAAACATCTAATTAATATATAAAAGAACATGTTTTTTTTAATTAAAAACGTAACTTTTTTAAAACAACATTTTATGAACAATAAAGTTTTTTAATACAATTTTTTTAAAACATGATGGTGTTTAAAAATCATTTTTATGAAATAAAATGTTTAAAAACATTTTTTTTAAACAAAGAATTTTAAAGACGAAAGTTTTTAAAAAATAACTTGAGCTAGTTAATTATAAATAATTTTAATTATATCTTATCTCAAATTATAATTTTATAATATATAAATATTGATTAATAACTTTTAAGTTAATATTTTTATTCAATTCACGTGGTACACGGGTGTCTAAACTAGTTTTTAGAATAAAGCAAACCTAAAATTTTGTTATTGGACGTTGTTGACTGATTAGTTTTTGGTTAATTGGTTATTGCCTCGGTTTTCGGGTTGGTTAAATGCATGTTTAATTCGATAATTAAATGTTTCTCTCAACAACAGATTGAGCAGACATTTAAAAAGCATTTAAACTCAACTTCTTAAAATAATACACTTATTATTTTAATCGGGGTCACATATCCGTTTCCTAGCCGGAACTACACTTTCAACTCACACAGGAGGAAACCCATTGCTGACAGAACTTTCTGGCCCAACAATAAACATTTTGTTTAAATTGAAACTTGTACTCATGACCTTCTCTTATTACATGTCATGGGTATCTTACCTATTTAAGTCAACTTTTATGTAACACCCTTTGACAATCCTCAACTTCATATTTGATTTAAAACCTAATTATTTAATTTGAGCAAACATATTATGTGTCTATAAGGAACAACCTACATAGAACATATGTGATATTAGGATATTCTTGCACACATTATATTATAATATGTTGATTTTTTATTTCGAATGAACAGTATGGGTACAAGAGTTTATGCCATGGTACAACCTGTCATTGCATCCTTGGTTGTTTAAGACTGGCTCTTTGCCTTTTTGTGGTCTATGTTAATGTTTTGTCTTTAGAGAGAAACGAGTGGTGGTTTGGAGGTGTCGGCGGAGATGGTTCGGTACCTTCCGCTGCCTCTACAGTATACTATTGAAAGACCTGCCATTCTATCCTTGGTTCTTTAAATCTGGCTCTTTGCCTTTTGTGGTGTCTGTGGGTATTTGGTCTTTAAATGTATTTTCTCCTCCGTAAGGATTACACTTAGAGGTTAATACAACCAAATAGCTCTCAACATGCACATGTGAAGTACAGGGAAGTAATTCGGAAGATTTGATACAACTCAATGAATTACACTAAGTATCAAATCTTCTGAAGCCAAAAGATCAAATCTTCTGAAGTCAAAAGACCAAATCTTCTGAAGGCAAAGATAAAGTGTTCTGAAGCTAAGAGATTAATTTCTTCTAAAGAAAGAGAATACATGCTTTCTCTGACTTACTTTTGACAAAAGCTGAACCATTTTTTGCTACTATCTCTAAAGACTCACCAACTTATATGAGTTGGTGAAAAGTCCATACTTTTGTCAACTGTAGATTAAGATTTTGAGCCTGTAACTTCCTACTTATATACTTTTATTCTTTTTGTAATATATTAGGATGTGAGCTATGGTATGTTATAGTCACCAGTCAAAAGGCAATCTGTGTTTTGACTTTACATTGATCTTGTTGTCTATATTAGTGTTTCCAACTGACCTTCAAAGTATGGCCAGCTGTAGGATGTAGTATAAAGTATCTCAAGTACTTGTCATTAGAATCAAGCTTTGTAACACTTTGTAAAAGGAACTTGAGAGCAATATACAACATTCTTGAAAACCATTATATTTTGTTCTTGTTCTGTTCATTACTTGTGTCCTTGTTTCACATTTAAGCTGGTTTCTTATTTGATCTGCTAAGTGTTCAGAGTCTCTCCAAACATTATGAAACTGTTGCATTGACCCCCTTCACCGGTCCTGCATCCTCCCCATTTTCCTTTTTTTAAGGGTTTCTGTGTCCTATGATGGTGGTGAGGGCGGCCCCATCTCCGACATTGTCTTCGGCACCTTCTTTGGTCATACCTCCTTTACAACCCCTTTTAGATGGTGTCTTGTGATGGTGGTGACGGGAATATGACTATGTCAATGATGATGAGTTTAAACATAACATACAAAAGGTAATTAACGTAATATACTTTTATATTAGTGTTATATAACTTGATAACATACAAGGCTTATATGTTATTACAGTATTGTTACATCTTTATAACATAATTCATTAGTGTAGGTGTTGCATAACACTAATGTAATATTATTTTGTAGTGTAATATAACATACTATAATAATTTACAAGACTAGATATCCTATTACGCTATGGTAACTTCTTTATAACATAATGTAACAACACAACTGATGCATTTAGAAATGGTATAATGTAAAATAACTTGCTATGGCATAATTTGTATTATAAAACATGTTAATATAATAAGGTTTTAGATACTAATTAGTGTAGCCGCTAGTTAGTGTAATTGCATTAATTTAATTTAATTGGTGCATTTATATGATTTATGTTTATATTAGTGTAATATTTCTTTTTCCAAAAACTAGAATTAATTTTTTTAAAGCTATTTAGTGATTGTTTTAGTTTTCCTACAATTTAAGATATTATAATTTTATTGTAATATACTAAAAATTAGTAAAATAATATATTATAGTTTTACTAAGAGGAAATATAGATTTATAAAATAGGAAAAACGATCTTACATGAATGAAAAGTAGGATAAACACACATTATGGATTAAGTAAGAGTAAATATATTGATATAAAGGTAATATGAAATTGCCGTGGTGTAATATGATCTTGATAATGTAAGCCTAATAAAAAAGATAGAAACATATAAATACATTTTTATGTTTAGTTATACTAGGGTAAGTCCATCCTATAAAAGTGTAAAAAAAGTTTTAACATCAAAGATATGAATAGTTATGTAAATGTGATATGAGATTAAGTTAGGGTAATGTAAGGCCCCGATCCCGGGAAACCCCGCAGTTGGTTATTCATAGCACATTACACATTAAAATACATTGAATTAAGAAAACATGTTAGTGGAATAGTTAAACAAAAATCATTTCATGCATTAATAATAATTTTTGCCAAGAAATACATCATTATTACAAGTTTCAAAAGAGAACATTTAGTTGTATTACAAGACCAAAACTATCCTTCTGCATAACATGGATACCAGTCTTTATTTGTCAAGAAGCTTCAACCTCGTGCCATCCCCAACAATATCATTACCTGCCAACTGATATGCATATAAAAAGTAAGCGTTGCTGAGTGAGTTCTAGTTTTGATAATATAAAAAATATACATTTTGTATGCTTCACTTGGTGTTCCTCCATCATTATACATAATCATTTGTTAAGAGATTCATTATCTTTCTTTCTTTCATTATATTTCTTTTTCATTAATTAGGATTGCACAAAGAAAGAGTCTATATTGTTGGTTGGCAACAAATGCCGAACCCCTGTCAGTACACATTTATAAGTGGTAGTTAACTGTAACACCCGGAAATTTTAGAAAAAGAAAAAAAAAGAGAAGAAAAGTAAGGGAGAAAAAAAGGGTTTTATTTCAAAAAGAAAGGGTTAAAAGTGTACAAGGGCCAAACCAGCCCATAATGGGTTCAAAAGGAGGTAAGCCGGCCCATACTCTCTTCCCATGCACTCAAATCATACGGCTAGAGTGAGATAAAGGACTCCCACCGGTTCTAGAGTGAGAAAGTAGAAGAATTCTCCCAAAAGGTAAGGTTTAATCGTTTTTCTTCTCGGATTTCAGTCGAGTTCAAGCTTCTGGACCGATTTCTATGCGTTTCTATGTGTTTAGTTGCTTGTTTTCGTGTGTTTAGGTGTTTGAACTCCAGGTTGCTCTTGGGTTGTTGTGCTCTGCTCGAAGGCTATTTAAGGTGAGTTCTAGATCCCCTCTTTTATATGTTTTCTACCTTTTTTTTGGGGGCTGATATGTGTATTAAAACTATGTTTCTTGACAAACTATGTTTTTCCATGGTAAAGACGACTTTTACGAAAATATGGGTGTTTTTAAAGATTTCAGTGTTGATAACTGATGTTCATGATGATCTAAGTGTGCTTTTTGTAGATCTATGCTAAGTTACATTTTAAGATGTTATATGAGACTAGAATTCACATAACCTAGACATAAGTGTTAGTGCAATTATCCGCTGTGGGCTATGGCTGTTCGTTGTGGACCTTGGTCGTTCGCTGTAGACTTTGGTCATCCGCTGTGAACACACTTAGTGTTTAGTCCATCCGCTACAGACTTTGGTCATCCGCTGTAGGCTTTGGCTGTCCGCTATGGACACTTAATATTTAAGTCATCCGCTGTATATCTATTTCATGCGATGTGAACACTTAGGTTTATTCTAAAACTTTGGGAATAGAACTTAAGTGACTGGTACTTATGTTTTAATGGGAGTTTATGTTTTCTATGTTTCTAATTGTAAGATATAAAAGTCAAATCAAGTTTGCTTCCGAAGCTTAGTTCTCTTCCGAAGCTTAGTTTCTTCTGAAGCTTAGTTTCTTCTGAAGCTTAAAATCTTCCGAAGCTTATTTTCATCCGAAGCTTATTTTCTTCTGAAGCTTATTTTCTTCAGAAGCTTGTTTTCTTCTGAAGCTTATTTTCTTCCAAAGCTTAAGATCTTTCGAAGCTTATGGTTGCCTTCGGAAGTATTAGTTTTAGTGTTGAGTTTGCTAGTTGATAGTTAGCATAAGTTCAGGGGCTTAGGTTGCATGTTTGATTCTTTTCTTATGTGCTGCTATTACGAATATATATATTTCAGGACATGTGATTATAAGACAATGGATATCTTAAAAGTATTATTTATAAACAAGTGGTCACAAAGCAATAAAAGAAAGAAGTGTAACCTAATGAATGTTACCCCCGGGCCCTTATAATAAATAAGAAGCCTTGCAAGCACAATGGAATGAGGTGCACAACCTTGTTGTCGTTAGCTCAACTGATGTGTGACTATTTCAGGATGCACATCTAGGGTCTAATCCTTGTGATTGACCAATAAATAAATGGGACCTATATTCATGAGCAGGCTTCGTGCCTAGCAGTATGGGTCAACTGTCAAGGGTTAGCTACCACTTATAAATCTATACTGACAGGGGTTCGGTATTTGTTGCCAACCAACAATGTAGGCTCTTGATTTGTGCAATCCTAGTTAATAAAAGAGAAAGATAATGAAAGAAAGAAAGACAATGAATCTCTTAACGAATGATTATGTATAATGATGGATGAACACCAAGTGAATCTTACAAAACGTATATTTTCTATATTATCAAAACTAGGACTCACTCAGCAATGCTGACTTTTATATGCATATCAGTTGGCAGGTAATGATGTTCCTGGGGATGACGAGGTTGAAGCTACTTGGAAAATAAAGACTGACATCCATATTATACATAAATGATATTTTTGTCTTGTAATACAACTTAATGTTCTTTTGAAACTTGTAACAATGATGTATTTCCTGGCAAAAGTTATTATTAATGCATGAAATGGTTTTTGTTTAACTATTCCGCTGTCATGTTTTCTTACTTTAATGTATTTTAATATGTAATGTGCTATGACTGATCATCTTGAACTTCATCCTCATAAGCAAGCTATTCTTCAGCAGCAGCACTTAATCTTTGGACTTGTTCAGCAGATGTTATTATGCTTTCACAGGAGATCTACGGATGCATGTTGACTTGGTTCTTGTGTTCCGCAGAACATCTACGGAAGAACAAACTTGTTCATCCGCAGAAGTTCTTGCACTTGGTCAATTTTCCAAATTGATCAAGTATGATGTTTTTCTGCAATTACATGAAATCAACACAAATAATAATTTGGGTTAACTTATAAATCATGCATTACATTATCAAAAAGAGATATACAATGATTTATTACAAGAGTTGACTAAGTCAGCTAAACATATACATTGAATCTAGTCCAAACAATACTCCCCCTTAGGTTTAGCCTCTTGTAATCATCTGTTTAGATCTCTCATTTCTTGAACTCCAGCCAAAATCTTTGTATTGAAGTATCCAACAGCTTCCGTTTGATCTTGATATGGATACTTAATCTTCATTTTGCCTATTTTCTTCAATGTTTTGTAATTCAAACCAAGTATGTACTCTTCAGTGGTCAGTGTTGCTACTACACTGTTATGAGAAACCACTTCCAGTTCATCTTGTTCTAACATTCTGAGCTCAGTAACAGTGGGAATTTTAGATCTCATAAGCTGACCAGCCTCAAATTTTCTTCTTTTGTATGCTTTGGCATGCAGCTTGTCTATCACTTGAATGATATGCACACACAAGCATAAGTCATCTTGATCTACTTTGTCATTCATCTTTGGAAAGTATTTATCATGCAGATAGGATGTGTATCTTGGATAAAGAAGCTTTATCTCTATTGGATCAAATAATCTTATGCTAGATGATTTCTTGGTAGGATCATTCCTTTGCAGCACAAGCTCTTTTGTTCTCTCCACATATCCCCATTCAGTGATAGGGAGTGAGTACTGATTTCCTTCGATTGTTTTAATTGATGCTTCAACCTTGTCTTCATATCCAATTCTCCTTAAAAATTCATCATCAACAGCTTGAGAAGAACTGGAATGAGACTTTTTCTACCTCTGTCTTTTTTGTTTGTGTTCAGCATCTTCTCTCTTTGCTTCCTTCAATACATCACCTTTAAACTTGTTTCTGAGTTTTGCAATCAGTACAGAAAAATCTCTTCCCTTTGGACTGATTGGGTAGTTGGTTATAGGGATGTTTTGCAAAGTATACAGGTCTGCATCTGGGAGTGATAGGATTGTCTCCATCCAATGAAAGCATTGCACCATCCCAGATGCTCTCTTTATCACAACACAATCCCATTCTGAATCAAACTTCCATGCTACAATCTTGTTGTCTTCTGATGATCTTGAGGTGGTCATGTGATCAAACAGTTGAATCAGAGTAGATTTTTGTTCTATTATTTCTCTCACAGCAGTTCCCAGAGGCTAGATTTTGTTGGGGATTACATCCCTTGGCTCCCTGATCAGTTTCTCTTTTCCCTTGTGCATGTCTTTGCTTTCTACAATGATTGGCTCTGCTGAAGATTGTTTTGATTGTTGTTTGTAAGCAGGATTTGGAGCTCTGGTTCTGAATCTTACACCATGTAAGGCCCCGTTTCCGAAGACCTCACAGTTGGACATTCACAACACTATTCATAAAACATTTCATAATTCATTATCACATTGCAGCGGAATTTCAACATTTAAAAACCATTCATTTATTTATAAACGCTGTTGCTAAGTAATACATGTTTGGTATAGTTACAAAAGATCATTAGTTTGCATTACAAAACAACAATGTTATATTCATGAATGGATGTCAGCCTTGTCCCGACGAGTAGCCTCCCCGAGTGCCATCCTCAGCAATATTACCTGCCAACTGAAAACGCATAAAAGTCAGCCTTGCTGAGTGAGTTATAGTTTTAAAATCATAAAAATATCTTGATAGCTTTGTATACAAAATACTTCTTAAAGAAAATGTCTTATCTTTCCTTCGGATGTGATCACACATCATACATACAAATCATATCCATTACATCATTCCCATTCTCTTTCTTGCTTATTATTATTATCTTTCATTGTCGATATGGACCAAAGTGCTATACCCCCCATATAATGCGCATAAACCTGGTACTGGGCCTTGAAGTCTATAAATAGACTCCATCCGTGGTGCACATATGCTGGCACCAGTACCGGGGCAGCAACAGTGGTCCCCTCAATCTTAAAGATTGACCCTATGTACATCCTTTGGGTTAGCTAAACCATACACAGTTGAGCTAACGACAACATGGTCGTGCACCTCCTGTAAATTTTTACTTGCAAGTCTTTTCATTCCTTATGTTCCACTTTTCGTTAATATTAATCTTCCACTTGATTAATAATAATACTTTATGATCATAGGCAATCCACATAAAGTCACATGATAGTATCATAATAGGCACATAAGGGCAGCCCACAACATACATAACATAATCATATACAAGCATCAAGTCAACCATGGTCAAACCCTAACCTTGATCTTCCAGAATTCCAGAAAATTTCTTAAGTCTTAAACTAATGCGGATGAACAAAACCAATGAGGATGAACAACTTGCAAATGCGGATGAATAACTTGCAAATGCGGATGAACAAAAACAAATGCGGATGAACAACTTGCAAATGCGGATGAATAACTTGCAAATGCGGATGAACAAAAACTAATGCGGATGAACAACTTGCAAATGCGGATGAACAAAACACTTAGGCAATTATCACAGTGTAAATGCGGATGAACCATCAGACCTGTAAATGAGACTTATGCTATAACCAGTTCTAAAACCTCATTCTCATACATTCTTAACATAGATCAATCATGCTAAACTCTTAGAACAAGCTTACAACCTCATAGAACATAGAAGTTCATACACGTACATACACAGTTATCGAACATAACGGTTGTAAAATATTTTAAATGCATTTTCAGCCCCAAAGAAGTTTTAAAACATAGAATCGGGGTCCTAGAACTCACCTATTGCAGCAAACAAGTGAATCTCCTCCCAACTTGCGTGCACAAGAGTTCAAACACCTAGGACAAGCCAAAACAAACACCCAAACACCAAAAACACATAGAAATCAGTTTCTAAGGTTGAAACCTCAAAGAAACCGAACCAAATTAATCACAAAAACCTACTAACCTTGAACAATCTTCTACTTCTTCATAATTCGACCGAGAGGAAACACAAAAAACCAGCTTTCTTTTCTTTCTTTTCTTCTTCGGAAAGCAGCAGCAGAAAGAGCATGGGCGATCATGCTCTTTATACAACCACTTTTGACTTTTTGGTACTATTTACACAAAGCGCCCCTCAACTTTGCCTTCTTTTTATTTTCTTCAAATTACTTGTCTTTTCTTTTTATTCTGACGAAATTTCAGGTGTTACACACCAGTTTCTAGCTTAACCTGTATCACATGATCCACCATGGCTCTTAATTCTCCCACTGATCTTCCCTGAAGCTTATGAGACCCATAGTTATGACTTTGCAACCAACAAGTCATGTTATACTTTGTCAGCTTCTTGGAGTCACAGTGACCCAAATCTTTCTTGATCTTCTCAATTGCTTTGAACTTTGAGAAGGTTTCATAGTTGCATATTGGAAGCATCAATCTAACAGCATTAAACTCTTTCAACACTTGAATCATCTCAGCCATGTTCATCTTCTCAACCATGTCATATGGAAAGCCATTATTGATTAAATACATAAACATGGATGATTGTTCTCTTTCCTCAAAAATATCATCAGTGGATAACAAGTCACCTTCCCTTGCTTCTTCATCATCTTTTGCTAAATCTACCCATTCAGCATCACTTTCTTCTTCAGGATTCCTAATTTGTTTGAGAGTTGAAAGATCAGCTGATGGAGTGTGCTCTGAAGAGATGACATTTGTTTTCTTTATGGATTTCTCTATTTCAATGGCTTCTTCTTTAGTTCTTCCCAAATACTTCCTTTTCCTATTGTATTCAATTGTTGGTTCTTTTGCTTTCAACAATGGAATATCAGCAGTTTCCTTGAATTGAACTTTATGACTACCCACTTCTTGACCAGACAACTTCTTCTTTAAAGCCTTTATCTCATCATCTTTAGATTTCAATAGATCTAACTGCTCAGAGATAGTTTTTAGTGCATTGTTGAGCTCAGCCATTGCTTTCTCCTTTTCTTGTTTCTCCTTCTCTACAGATTCACAGGACTCAGTTGCAAACTGATACATAGTATCAATCACTGCATTGCTTGTTTCAATCTCTTCTTTTAACCTTTTGATAGTCTAGAGAAGCAGTTTTTTCATCTTTTTCTTTCATCTCCATTCTCAATTGCCTTAACTTCTCCAATTTTTTATTAATTTTGATGATGAGATTATTGTATTTTGCAACCAGAAAGCTTTTGCTCATAGTTATTTCTTCTTCTCTTAGATCATTCTCATCATAAGCAATGATGTCAACAAAACTTTCACTCTCATCTTGTTGCTCAATCACAGAAACTTCATGCTGTTGTTCAACTTCCTGTGCATGCTCCCCTTAAACTTTTAGACACATCTCTTCTGTAGCACCATCCCTTACTAACTCATGCTCTTCCTTATCAAAATTGACTATTTCAGTGGATGTTGGGCTTTCAGTAGGTGATGTTGGTTCAGTAGGTGTGGGTGAGGTAGTTGGTTGTGTTATTGGATGTGAAGGTGTTTGAGTGAGAAAGGGTGAGATAGGTTCTGTGGCATCCGTGTGCAAAGATGATTGAGATTGGGCAGGTGAGATAGGTTGGGTATGCTCACTGGAAGATGATTTTGTTAAGTCTATCACAGGAGTTGGTGGAAGATGCTGAGGTTCTTGTTGTGGTGTTAGGTGTGATGGTGATTGTTGAATGTCATCAAATGTGAACACTTCTGTTGCAGCAGAGTTCATTGATGTTTGGGAAAGTGGAGGAGATAAGGGTTGTATGTGTTCACTTGGTGGAGATATGGGATGGAAAGGTGGTGTATCTGGTATGTTGGTAAAGGATGGTGGTGAAGGAGGATTGGGTTCTTGATGTTGTGGTTCAAGGGATTCAGCTGGTGGTGTTTATTGTTGTTTTTGATCAGAAGACTTTGCTGATGATGTTTGTTGTTGTTATTGTTATTGTTCTAGATATAGCAGCTCTTGAGGAATGTCAGCATTCTCATCAACCACATGTGCAAACATCTCCATTTCTTCACCTTGGTATTGCCCACTTATCTTGTTAAGCACAGATCTTCCAAGGTGAGCTTGAACGAACACATCACATTCTCTTTCAATATTAGGCATTGCTTCATTAATGATCAACTGAATGAATCTGTGAAACATGTATATCTTGTTTTCCTTCTGCACCCTTATATGGTCACATAAACATCCAAGAATGTACTTAGCATAATTACATGTCATCCCTCTAAATACACCAATGATTCTTGATAAGATGTGCCTTGAGAATCTATCCAACCCAGACTTTCTGTTAGACATACATTTTAAGTACGTGTGACACAGGAATCTATAGTGCTTGCACAACCTCCCCTTCTTGATTTCACCATTTTGGTAGTCACCATCGTAACCCATTAAGTGAAATACTTTTTGAATGTATTAATGATCGAATACATCAAGGTGACCTCTTCTTGATCTCCAAACTCCAACACCCTCCTGATTGTTCGTTCATCCACCCTCAACTCTTCATTTCTGATTGTTGCTAAAATCACCCTTTCATCATTTTCTTCTTCAATTCTTGCCGAGTTCCAGAAATCTATTATATGAGATTGATAGATGGCAGGGTCCGCAGATAATGCGTAGAATATCCTTGATCTTCTTAGAGAGTTGATGATATCCCTGCATCCCTCTATTACAGGATCTTCTGGATTCAAAGAGGCGTAAACGTTATGATCTTTTACAAATCTGTTAGCCATTTTGATGTTGTTTGAGTGGTGGTTTAGGTGAGGATTGTTATGTGGAATTGAAATTTTGAATGTTTCGGTGAGAAAGGGGTTTATGGGTGAGAGCGTTTTTCTAGGTTTGAAAAAGTGTTCTAAAAAAGTGAATAGAAATGCCAACGGTCAAGGTATCCTTTATACTCTCTCAGACAATTTAAAAACCTCTTATTTAATATTGTGGGTCCCATATCCCTCTTTACCCTTCCGTGGTTATTTGGATAGTTAATTCTTCCGTAGAACATCCGCGGAAGGCAAAACTTTCCTTGTTTCAAGTCAATTCTTCTGCAGAACATCTACGGAAGGCAAAACTTATATTTCAAGTTAATTCTTCAGCAGAACATCTACGGAAGGCAAAACTTATGTTTTTCTTTCGAAGGTAATTTTGATAAAAGTTT
This sequence comes from Flaveria sonorensis, assembly GCA_025506505.1. Classification (NCBI taxonomy): domain Eukaryota; kingdom Viridiplantae; phylum Streptophyta; class Magnoliopsida; order Asterales; family Asteraceae; genus Flaveria; species Flaveria sonorensis. Next base: position 29,123,296 of record CM046440.1, on the reverse strand, counting down.
CTTCCGAAGCAAATGTTTGTTTTTCTTCTTTTGATGTTTTATCCGTAGGATACTAATTTACGAAAAGTCATTTTTTTATGTTTTTGCTGTATGATCCTAACATATTGCTAGATCATTTGTTGTTTGATGTTGGACTTTGTTGACTCTGCTTCATGTCAAATGTGCAAAATTGATTTAGTTAAAAACTTCAGATATCCTACAGCCAAGTTAGTGCTTAAGATCCAATTTTCTTCATTTAAAAGAGTTAAACTCAGTTTTCATGCTGATGACTACTCCCCCTAAAATTTTGATTAATCATGAAATTATGCATTTATCAGAAATTTATATAGAGACTAGCATGAAAAGCAATTATCTATCCCACTTATTAACAAAGAATATAACAAAAACAAAATCTATTTACAAGCAAAAACTTAAATGTATTTACAATCATTTACATCATACAATGGGATCATACTATGACACTAAGTAACTTTCTGATGATAGTTTTATTTGATAATGGTAGAAATAGATCTAGTGCTGATTGCAAGTATTATGATCCATATAAATTCAAGAAAGAATATAGTTTCAACTTGTCATGCTGTTTATCATGTTTTGGTATTGATTAAAGATAGACAAATATGGACTCCACATTCAATTCACATTAGAGTTTGTCCTCCGTTTACGAGTCAATTTATCACTTTTTCACACTTAAAACTATGTTCCGTAAGTTATATGCTCTATCTTAAGATTTCTTTTAAATCTCATTAATTCTGATATGATTTTTAAGCTCTGAATTAATATACAGTTGATCATAATGGATTCTTTTAGAGCTATTTCTTTTTGGAATCTTTCGATCAACATCAGGACACCAGGTCTTTACTCACGTAAAATAGAGGTGCCTAAGAACTCAGGTCTTTGCTTACGTAAAACAGAGAGTTCATGATGCGCAAAGATAGAGGTTATAAAGTGTTACAACATAGTGTGCTTAGGTGAGTAAGTTGTTCATAGCAGGATAAGACTTGCTTGCTCATCAAAATGGAATTGGCCATAATTTGTCACCTTGACATTATGTTATGCATGAACTTATTTATTTTCAACTCAAGCTGAACCTACTCGCATATCAAATTACATCTGATCAGTCTGTATTGTTTGTGTTAACAACAGGAAAGTAAACAAAGGTATAGTGTACTATCATTTCTCAAAATATGAACTACTTATACAAAAAATCATGAAAATAAGACAATATTTTTTTGGAATTTTATTTGTATTATGAATGTTTTTGGCTTTTTCATATTAAGAAATTTGAAGGACAGATCATGCGTTTCTTTGTGCTGATTATTTAATCTAAATTGATCATGCCTAAGGACTCAATTAAGAAATTAAATCTTACTGAGTCAAAGGCTTTAGTGAATAAATTAGCAAGCTGATTTGTTGTATCCACTTTGATCAACTTGATTAAACCTTTTTCTAAGCAGTCTCTTAGAAAATGGTATCCGATTTCAATATATTTTGTTTTACTATGTTGCACTGGATTAGCAGTGATGAACATAGCAGCTGAGTTATCAATATGTATTGGTGTTTGAAGAAAATTGTAACCATAATCAAGTAGTTGGTTTTGCAACCACAAAACTTGAGAGCAACCAGCTGAAGCAGCAATGTACTCAGCCTCAGCTGTGGATACTGAAACATTTGTTTGCTTTTTCCACTACCACGAAACTAGTCTTGGTCCTATGAATTGACAACCTCCAGTGGTTGATTTTCTGTTGTTGTTGCACCCTCCAAAGTCATTATCAGAATATGAGTAGAGGTTGAAATCTCCTTCTTTGGGATACTAAAGTCCAAGAGCTAGCTTCCTTTTAAGGTATTTGAATATCCTCTAAACTACATTCAGATATGACTCCTTTGGATCTGATTGGTACCTAGCACAAACACACACAAAAAACATTATGTCAGGTCTGCTGGCAGTTATGTACATTAATGATCCTATCATAAATCTATATAATCTTTGATCAACTGACTTCCCTTTAGGATCAGGTACAATCTTATCTATTGTTGATGCTGGTGTTTTGCATGAAGAAGACTCAGCAAGGTTGTACTTCTTCAAGATTTGATTCACATACTTTTCCTTATTGATGAAAATGCCATCTGGTTTCTGATGAACTTGCAAACCAAGGAATAATGTTAATTCTCCTATGGAACTCATTTGAAACTCAGATTTCATCAATGATTCAAAGTCTTGACACAATCTTTTATTTGTTGACCCAAAGATGATATCATCTACATAGACTTAGACAACCAAGAGGTCTTGATGTTCATGCTTGAGAAAGAGAGTCTGATCAATGGTTCCCCTGTTGTAACCATGCTTGAGCAAGAAGGATGACAATGTTTCATACCATTTTCTTGGTGCCTGATGAAGACCATACAAAGCTTTGTCAAGCTTGTATACTCTATGTGGGTAATCAGGATCTTCAAAGCCTGGTGGTTGGGCAACATAGACCTCTTTTTCAATTTTACCATATAAGAATGCACATTTTACATGCATTTGGTAAACAGTGAACTTCTTATGTGAAGCATAGGCTAGAAAGACTCTAATGGCTTCAATCCTTGCAACTGGGGCAAAGACTTCATCATAGTCTATTCCTTCTTCTTGAGAAGCCTTTTGCTATCAGCCTTGCTTTGTTTCTGATGATGATACCTCTGTCATCTAGTTTGTTCTTGAAAATCCATCTTGTACCAATTGGATATTTGCCTTCAGGAAGATCAACTAGATTCCAAACTTTCTGCTTTCTGAATTACTGAAGCTCTTCTTGCATTGCTTCAATCCAGCTATTGTCTTTCAATGCTGTAGATATATTGGCTGGAACCACTTATGAATGAAAACAGGAGAACAGACAAATATTGGCAGCTCCCCCTTGACTTCTTGTGGTTCTTTCATTAAGATCACCAATTATGTTTTCTATTGGATGATACTTATGAATTCTTGTTGTTGGTATTGATTCAACTGGAATAGATGATTTCAAGTTGGTGATGTTGGTTGATGGAGATGGATCCTGCTGAGATGGGGAATCAACAAAGTGGTCAAAATCCTCATCATTTTGGTCTTCTGATGCTGAATAAATTCCATCTTCATGATTTTGTGTTTCCGTAGATGTAGGTATAACTTTCATAGCAATTACAGGAACAACTACGGATGTTGTAGTTTGTTGATTTGCAGATGTGAATGTTGTTGGAATGTTTTCTGATAGATTGGGAACTCCAGGTGAAGGAAAAAAATCATCTCTGGAAGTAAGAACATCTATGGATGTAGAAGGAACTTCTGCGGAAGCACTGTTAACTTCTGCTGAAGTTGAATTTCCATTTCCATCAGGATTGTCATTGCTTGTTTGAGATGAAGGGCTTGGATCAGCAACATTTGAAGTATGTGTCCGGGTTATTCTTGGAGGATCAGCTGTCAATGACACTTCACTCAAACTTGGAGTTACATAAGGATAACAAGTATCCGTAGGACCTGCAACATTCAAATAACCAGTGTTAAATGAGTTTGTTAATGCATCTATATCAAACAACCAAGGTGATCCTTTTTACAGATTTTGGAAATAAGGATTCATCAAAAGATACATTAGGTGTTTCCTCTACAATGTTATGATGAGGAATGTAGACTCTATATGATTTAGATGCTGATGAGTAACCAACAAAGAAACCATCATTGGCTTTTTCATCAAACTTTCCTAACTAATCTTTGGTGTTTAAAATAGACATATGACACCCAAAAGCTCTAAGATAACCTATAAACGGTTTCCTTTTAAACAAAAGTTCATAAGGTGTTTTATTATGTTCTTTGATAATTAAAGTTCTGTTCTGAGCATTGCATGCTGTGTTCACTGCTTCTGCCCAAAATGTAATAGGCAATTATGAATCAGCTAGCATTGTTCTTACTGCTTCAATTAGATTCTTGTTTCTTCTTTCAGCAACTCCATTTTGTTATGGAGTTCTTGGTGCACTGAATTGTCTGGCTATGCCTTTGTTCCTGCAAAAGGAATCTAAAACATGATTAACAAATTCAGATCCATTATCACTTCTTATGATTTTGATCTTTAAATCAATTTGATTTTCAATCTTAGTGATAAACTCCATTAGTGTTTCTGATGTTTCACTTTTATGTTTTAAGAAAAAGACCCATGTGACTCTAGTGAAATCATCAACAATCACCAAACAATATTGCCTTTGACCAATGCTCAACACATTGGTTGGACTAAAAAGATCCATGTGAAGCATTTTAAGTAGTGTTGTGTTTGTGTTGATTGTTTTGGACTTGTGTGACACCCTATGCTGTTTTCCGTTATAACATGATAAACAATGATTAGAACAGTAAAATTCTTTCTTTGGAAGGCCAATGACTAAGTCATTTTTGACCAAGTCATTTTTGACCAACTTATTCATGTTCTTCATGTTTGAATGAACCATTCTTCTATGCCATATTTGAGCTTCATCTCTGATGACTTAGAGATCAGGCAGGTTTCATTGCTTGTTAGAGAGGTGTTGTTCATGTCCAAAACATACGTGTTGCCTTTTCTTGGTGCTTTAAGAAGGATCCAGTCTGCTAGAATTTAAAAACCTGGCTTAAGAATGTAACAATAAGTGTTATCAAATAAAGTAGTATAATTTTGATCACAAATTTGAGATATACTTAACAAGTTGAATTGTAATTTTTCACAGAAGTTAACTTTCTCAAATTTGAGTACACCATTTGTTACCATTCCTTCACTAACAATTTTAGCTCCCTTATTATCCCTACCAAATACCACATATGAAGCATTTTTATGTTTGAAATCATGGAGGAGAGAACAGTTTCCTGTCATATGCCTTGAACAACCACTATCAACATACCACTTGTTGTCAGTCCTCCATGGATGTTCCTGCAAAATAATGAAATCAATTAGAAAGTGGAGCCCAAGCCTTAATGGTCTTGGGCTTGCCATTGTTATCTAGAATTGTTACTCTATCATGAATGAGCCTAGATGTCTCAAGATTCTTTTTACACTCAATTGGTTTATTATGTTTTGTTTGGGGTGAGGATGATCCTGTTAAAGATGAACTTGAAGCACTTTGATCTTGTTTCATGATCACTTCCTTTGTCACTTCTTCTTTGATTACCTTTTTTTTTCAAACTTGAAGATGATACTTTGTTAGAAAAAGTTTCAGCATCTTTTGTCTTTGATTGAGGTACATGATTACCCTTTTTAATGTGATCAAAGAAAGCTTCATCTTCCTGCAACACTACCTTCTTGTGAGGTGTCTTGCTTTGAGGATGTTAAGTCTCCTTCTTCTTCTTTGCTTGATCAGCAGTAGATGTTCGCTTCTTTACCTTTGGCACCTTTTGTTTTGGTTGCTGCTTCTTTTGTTTTTGCACCTTTGATTCTTCATTCTGAGAAGTTTGTGAGTCTGATACATCATTCTCAGATTGTTGCTTTATTGGCACTTTAGTTTTGTTCTTTTTGTTAAAGTAGAATTCTTGAGTAGAATGGTTCTTCTTGTTGCAAATAGCACAGTGCTTGTTGAAGTAACAATTAGCTATCATGTGATTGTTCATGTTGCATATGGAGCAGTAACTGCTGAAGTAACAGTCAACTGTGTTGTGGTTATACATGTCACACCACTTGCAGTACTTGTCTTCAGTTTCGCTCTTAGACTCTACTATTTTCTTCTGCTTCTTTTTCAATTCTCTTTCAATCTTTGCAGCTGAAGGATCTTCTTCTTGTTGCTGGGGATTCACAACTCTTTATTGTTTCTTGACTTTCTTGATAGTTTGTTATTCAGCAGATGATTTCTTCTTCCGTTGATCTTCTACGGATGTTGCCTTTGGAACATTTTTCCTTTGCTTTTCTATGAATATATAAGAACCGGTCTTCTTCTTCCATAGGTGTTCTGCTGAAGTGTTTTTCTCTTCTTCCTCTGTAGTTCTTTTTGTTGACTGACTTTTGTGCTTTTTGTTTAGCTCCTGAATTCCTTAATTTAGCTGACCAATTCTTGTGTAGATGGTCTTCAAGAAATTTCTTTGTTTGGGAGGATAAGGTAGCTTGATCTCCTCAAGGACTTTGGGAATTATTGGTTTAATTACCACATTTTTACCCTTACCCAAACCAGCACATTCTTGTTCATTAGGCTCATCAACCTCATCCAAATCATCATAGTCATCAAAGTAAAATTCTAATTCATTTTGATTTGAAAATTCTGATTCAGATGAATCAGTTTCACTGATTTCAGTATCTTCACCATTTACCGCTTCATTATTTTCAACTTTTGATTCAGTTTTCGTGCTAGATACAAAATGATTTGACAGACTATTGGTTATGGACTCAGGTAGGGTGGTGTAGTTATTATTCACTGGTGGTGGAACAACATTAAATCCCAACCCATACCTGTTCTTTGATTCAATAGTTTTTAGCCTCGGAAGAACATTTAATCATAGTCAAATCTACTTCTGAAGCTTACTAACTTCTTTTCTCAAAAGAAGACTGTACTCTCGGAAGCAAACTTGTCATTGAGACATTGTTTGCTTTCAGAAGTAAAAATGGCTTCGGAAGACAATATTGAGAAAAACAAGTGTTTTCTCTCGGAAGCAATTCTACCCTCGGAAGAAAACTTTTACTGTGTAACGGAAATCTTTGGGCCCCACTCTGTAAAAAGTAAGATTTTATTGATGATTGTTGGAATATTTTAAATGGTTTACCTTGCCGCCCCAGTCAAATTGAAACCTAAACTGTCCTTTCACCCATCTTCTCACCTTATTAGTTTAGCTTTTAACCCCCCTATTTAAAAACTTCCGACTTTCTTTCTCTACTTTCTTTACTACTGCTAAAGCCCAAAATTTCCATCTTCTTCTTCACTCGCTCTCAATTTCCCCAATCAAACAGTACTCTCCGAACAATGGCCTTGAATCCCCAACATAACCAAGTTACCATCCTTGATTCTTCAAAGGATGTTGATTTTCCCCCATTGTCCAATTTCTGTCACAGTCCGCAAACTTGACAGCCCTTACCGTAAACCCTACCATCTACTCAAACCATCTAGCCGATTTCTGGGCCAGTGGTCGCTGTGAAACCCTAAATAATGAAAGGATTATTCGATCAAGGGTCTGCGGACAAAAGATTATTATACGTGAAACTACCATTAGGGAGCATCTGGAGCTCCATGATGAGGGTGCCCCTACTGAATTCCCCAAGTCTAAGTTGGAAGATACGTACACTCAGATGGGATATGGCGGCGATGTAAGCAAGTCTACGGTCTACAAGTTTGATTTCTCCTACAATTGGAAGTTCTTGCTGCATATTATCCTGCAGTGCCTATCCAACAAGTCCGGATGATCTGGGCTGCCTAGTCCACGGGTTGGTAAAAGGCCTACACTTCAACTACTCAAGATTTGTACTAAACAATCTACGAGGTAATCTCATCCGTGATCCATTCTATATGTATCCCCGATTCATTCAGCACATAATCAACTGTGAGTTGGACCAGGACAAAATACAATGTGAAAATATTTTACTAGTCTCTCACATGATGCCTGGCATCTTCAAAACTCTGAAGAAGGTTTCCACCAACTTCACTGGAAGATTCACTGATCTTCTTCTAGGCATGCTTGAGCCAATGGCTCCTGGTGACATCCCTGCAAGCCCAGCATGTGATGAACCCACACAAGACACCACCACTACAATGCTAGTTACTTCTTCCCACCCAATCAAGATTACCTACACAAGACGCCTCAAACGAACCCTTGGTCAATCTACTCTTATTGGTCAAGTCCCATCTGTTCAAACCAAAAAGGCTAGAGTAAATTTAAGGCTCCCACTCAGCTAGAGGTCCAACCATCCTCCACCATTGACCTCAATGTCAGTGTTGAGTCTCCTCAGTCTCAACCTGATGAGTCCACTACCGAAGCCTTAAGCCCTCTGGGTGAGTCATGAGAAGCCAAAAAGGTGCTAACCAAGGGCTCGATTCATTAGATATGACCTCCCTATCCTTTCTTGACCTTTTAACCTGACCTGATAAGGATATCATGTTCCATCAGGGCCATAATGATGATCGACCACACCACTCACAAGATCAACTGAGCCCTAGGGAACCACTGATGTCTTGCCCATATCAGTTAAGCCTAACTGAGGTGAGTCAAACCAATATGGAGGTGACTCATATAGACTCAGCTGCCACTACTGAGAGTGTTTCACTAGCCTCTCAGGACAGTGGTAACATCAGTGAGACTGAGTCTACGGCAACCATGCCAATTGATGCCTCTAAAAGAGACATCAGTAAGCAAGGGTATCCAGGGCGCCAAGAAACCACTACTGGTGGTGATGATGAACATACTAGGTATGTTATCTCAACTCCCCATGATTCTTCAAAAGAAGATGAGGGTGGTTTGCAACTCACTATCAAAGACCTATTTTCTAAAGTATTAAACCTTGAATCAAAGGTTAAGACTTTAGAGGATAGCTCTGCCACTCAGTAACTTGAGATTGAAAATCTCAAGGCTCAACTAGCTGAGAAACAGATTGGGAAGTCTGTTAGGCATGTACCAGTTCAGGTTTCTTTAAGTTCTTCCTCCAGCTCATTTACTTCTCAAGATGATGCTACCAAAAAAGGGGAGAGTGTATAGAAACAAAGACATTTGGAAGCCAACCTTGCCATTACAACTTCTGTTGGACCAAAAGAACCAATGAGCCTGATCAGAAAAACCTTTAAGTCCCACAGACATTACAACAACTGAAGTAGTCTGCAACAGCTGAAGACATCAACTGATAACAAGGTCTGAAGACAAAGTCTGAAGTGAAAGAGCTGAAGACAAAGTCTGAAGTGAAAAAGCTGAAGACAAAGTCTGAAGCTAAAGAACTGAAGACAAAGTCTGAAGACAAAAGCTGAAGACGAAGACTAAAGACCAAGTTTCAGATGTTGTCACAACAGCTGAAGAAGACCTCTTCAGTAGTTGTGATGGTTTCCTTTCAGTAGTTATATTTTCCTTTCAGTTCTTTTGTAATCAGTAGTTTTATGTTTCTTGTAATCAATACTTGTAGTTTCAGTAGTTTTAGTTTCATCTTGTACTTAGCATACTCTGAGATGTTCTCAGTTGTTGTGAACATTCTCAGTAGGTTGCTTACTTTCTGTTGTTTGTAATAATTCTGTTAGATGTCACTATCAAGTGACATCAGCAGACGTCACATTCCTTTATATAAGGAATGTTGACCTAATTGTAATGTGCGAAGCTTAGCGAAGCTTAGCGGCCGCCATACCGAAGCATTTGTGCATGAATGATATTATCCCTTTTGCAGAAAACCCTCTTTCTCTATAACCGAGTACTGTTCCATTGAATATCTATTGTGTTCTTGCTATATTTGTCTAATTCTTGTTCTAATTCCGCTGCGATTCAACTCTAATTGATCAAACTTAGATCACTGATCCTGTCAAATGGTATCAGAGCGGGTTAATCATTGATCGGTTTAACAATTGATCATTGAAACTGCTATTTCGATATCTAAAGTTTGATCGAATTAGCATATTTGCAAGAATTGGTTATAGAGATTGGTCTTCTGCTGCTTCTGGTTATTCAATTTGAGTTTCTTCTTGGTTCATTTTGAGTTTGTTGTGTTTTTGTGCTAAATATGTTGAAACTTGATTGAATTGGTTTGAATCTGAGAATGACTACTCCTTCTAATGACCCTCACAATACTGGCTCCTCAACCAAGCCTCCGATGCTGGTTAGGAGTGAGTATAACATATGGCAACGAAGAATGCTCCATCACCTGTCTGTTAATAGTTTAGGTTGTTGGACATCTGTGGTTCACGGTCCACACAAGCCTATGGTGAACAATCCCGAGACCAACCAAATGGTTCCGAAGAAGAAGGAGCAATACTCAGATGAAGATCGTAAACTGTTTGAGATTGATGCTAAAGCCCATGGAATTCTGGCCATGGCACTGCCTAATGAAATCTATTCTGGGCTTATGCATCATGAAACTGCTCATGACCTCTGGAATGCTTGAAGGAACAATTCGGAGGAACTGATGAGGTCTTAGCAAACAACAGAGAAATCCTCGCCCAACAATATGAGACATTCTCTCATAGGAAGGGTGAGACACTGACTCAACAGTTTGAGCGTTTCTCCTGCTTGATCTCTGAGCTGAAAATGGTCAAGCATGAGTATACTAACAGCCAGATGAACAACAGATTCCTCAGATCACTGCCTGAGAGATGGGACACATACACCATTGTCCTATGCTCCAGTGCAAATCTGGATAGCCTATCTCTCACCCAACTCCATGGGAAACTGCTTACATTTGAAAGAGAGATAGAGCAGAAAAGGAAACTGGCATCATCAGGAAAGCTCACCGATGACTTTGTACAGGGAACACTGCCTTGGTCGGTCATGAGTCAGAATATGCTGGATCAGAAAGCCATTATGATGAGCATATAGATTTCTCTTCAAACAGTTCTAATCATGCATTTGTTGGTGTTGACAGTCATTCTGGGTGTAATAGTGATAATTTATGCTTTATCATGGATGATTTGATGGTATTGCTGATGATGATTTAGAAGAGATGGATATTTTGAGCCAAATGGCCTTGATCAATATCAGATCTCAAAGTTCTACAAGAGAACTGGTAGGAAATTTCCAGGACTCTCTGGCAAAACCAAAGTTGGTTTTGACAAGAGTAAGTTGAGGTGTCATAAATACCACAGGCTTGCGCACTTTGCAAGAGAGTGAGATCAACTGGATCTAACTCCTCTGCACCCTTTGTGACCTTTCCAAGCAATAGTTCACAAAACAAAGGGCAACATCCTGCTAGTTCTGGTCATCACTCACAACCTCAATCTCCTGCATATTTTGTCCCTCAGGGTCCAATGCCATATCCATATCCCTGCTATTACATGCCACAGCCAAATCCAGTTCAAGTTCCTATAGCACAACAACCTCAAGCCCTACCTGAGCCTCAACCATCTCCATCACAATCTCAACCTCATCACAGCTTCTTCACACCAGGAGTTGTTGACTGGAGCAGCTTACCAGATGATCTTTCTGGTTTAATGAGCAATTATTTGCTGGTGCTGGTCAACATGGTGGTGAACATCCTTTTGGGAATCTTGCTCTCATGGCCTTAGAGTCTACTGAGGGTTCCTGCTCCAATGCATCATCTTCACAGGTAACCCAGGTATCTTCTGAGGCTAAAGCCAAGTTATGTTCTGAATCTGAAGCTGCCTTTGTCTCTATCATGCATCAATCAAAATCTTGCTGCCTTTGTCTCTATTATGAGAGGCAAATGATTAAGGTAGCTTTGAGAACCACAGAAGTAATCAATCAAAATTTGAAATGCTTCTCAGAAGCTTGAGAAAACTATTTCCAAAATCAATAGAAAATCTGAAGGTGAAAGTAATTTCCAAACCACATCATCATGTGATTCATCCTCAAATGATAATACAAAATTAGAGGATGAAGTCAGTGTTAAGATCTCAGCAAATCAATTGCCTGATGGTTTAAATGCTGATAAACACATGAAGCTGAGCAATTCAGATGTTGTCCCTCAAAGTACTCCAAGTACTGAAGGGCAAGTCACAACATCTGAAAAGCATTTCAAATCTGCTGAAATAAAAGGATTAACAACTGCTGAGGAATCTATCATACGGTCTTTCAGGACGGATAGAGAACAGCTGAAGAACAAGTCTTCAGTTGTTACCGATCCTTCAGTACTTAACACAAGTACTGAAAGGAGGAAAGTACTGAAGATCACACCTTCAGTAGTTTCCACTTCAGCAGTTGATCAATCCAAGATGAAGAATAAGCCATGTGAAATATGTGGTAAATTCAATCATCTATCTGATGAATGCTGGTACAAAAGGGTTCCAAACTCAACAGAGATAAGCTCATTAAAGAAGAGATTAATAAAATGAAAAATGAGTTTGAGACCAAGTTTGTACCACAGTCATCTCAAACTGATAAACCCAAGGCCTCACCAAAATCCAAAAAGAAGGATGGGGTTTATCAGAAAACAGCTGATAGTGTTCCTCATGATAAACATCAGACTAAGTCTGTGAATTTCAAGAAGGAGGAAATGGTGGGTCACAGGAACTCATCAAAAACAAGTACTGATGTGTCAAATGAGCTGAAGGCTTTAGCAACAAATCAGACACAACTTGTTATGATGGTTCAGCATTTGTTGGGGAGAGTTAACCAACTAGATGCACCTGTGATCAAACCACTGAAAAGGAAATCCAAGCCCAAATCTAAGAAATCCATTTCAGCACCATCTCCACCTTCATCAGCTGTTAATCATGAGAAACAAGTTATGGTTAAATCTGTTGATGAAAACAGACCCAAAACCAAAAAGGTTTGGGTCTCTAAAGCTAACTAGTTTCTTATGATAAATGCAGGGTTCTTCAGCATGCCAAAGAAGCATCTGGTATGTAGACAGTGGAGGATCTATGCATATGACTGGGAGCAGTTCTCTTCTTAATGACTACTCTCAAGGAAAGAAGGGATTTGTCTCATTTGGAAATGATGCTAAGGGTTACATCATCGGGAAAGGATTTGTGTCAAATGGAGAAATCAGATTTGATGATGTTAACCATGTGGAGAATCTCAAGTATAATCTACTGAGTGTCAGTCAGATGTGTGATAAAGGGCATGTTGCACTTTTCACAAGCCAGAACTGCCGGATTCTGTCTTCCAAAGTTCTGAGGCTGATTGACAAGGTATTGGATGAACATACTCTCCTGAAGGCCAACAGGATAGGAAGAGTATATGCCTTGGATTTGTCAAAGAAGATTGATTTAAAAGGTCATCCTTGCCTGTTCTCCAAGGCCTCTCCTCAGGAATCTAAACTGTGGCATAGAAGGCTGGGTCATGTTAATCTCAAAAACATGAATCAGCTGATCCACAATAGTTTAGTGAGAGGTCTACCAATAAAGGAGTTCCACTGTGATGAAACCTGCACTGCTTGTTTAAAAGGAAAACAACACAAAGTTTCATTCCCTCCTATAGAAGAACCAAAGTCCACTGCCTGCTTGCAATTACTGCACATGGATCTCTTTGGTCCTGTGAGAGTAATGAGCATGGCAAAGAAGAAATACTGTCTGGTAATTGTGGATGATTACTCCAGATTTGTATGGACCTTCTTCTTGCATTCAAAGGATGAGGCTGCTCAGACAATTATTAACTTTGTGTTGTATGTTGAGAAGCAGTATTCCCTATCAGTCAAGTGTATAAGAAGTGATAATGGAACTGAATTTAGAAACCATACACTTGATGATTTCTACCTTTCAAAAGGAATCAAGAGGCAGTATAGCATCCCAAGGACTCCAGAACAAAATGGAGTAGTGGAGAGAAAGAACAGGACCCTAATTGAAGCTGCAAGGTCCATGTTGGCTGACTCTGGTTTGCCACTGACCTTTTGGGCTGAAGCTGTCAACACAGCATGCTATGTGCAAAATAGAGCTTTAGTGAATCAGAGGTTGATGAAGACTCCTTATGAAGTTCTACATCATTTGGCTCCTCTAATTTCATTCTTCAGAGCATTTGGGTGTCCTTGTTACATTCTCAACACAAAGGATCAACTCCAAAAGTTTGATTCTAAGGTGGATGCAGGGTATTTTGTTGGGTATTCATCCACTTGCAAGGCTTACAGAGTGTTCAACTGCAGAACAAAGATGGTTGAAGAAACCTTGCATGTGAAGTTCAATGAATCTCCTAAGGACAAAATCCCACAAAACCCTGTGGAGTTGTTTGATCTGGACATACTGCAATATGTTCCTTATCAGCCTCCAGCTGTTGCAGATCATGTGAATTCATCACCTTCTGCAGCTAGTCATCCATCTGGTGGTACTGATGTTGATGATGATCCCAGTACTCACCTATTCAAGTTTAGTGATCAACTGCCTGAGTCTACTAAACTTGATGTTCCTGTAGCTTCAGTAGCACCATCCACAACAAATGCTGATGAGATTTCTGAATCCTCTACTTCATTTGACTTGCCATCTAATACTTGGTTTCAAGAATCTGGATCAACATCTGTTGCTGCTGAGCGTGCTACAAACACTTGCACAGATCTCATAGTGTACCAAGAGCTGAAGAATCACCCAATGTCTCAAATCATTGGTGATATCAATGCTGGTGTCTCAACTAGAAGTCAAGTGTCCAACTTCTGCTTCTATGCTCTCTTCATCAGTCAGCAAGAGCCAAAGAACTATCATATTGCATTAAGAGACAATGGATGGGTTGATGCCATGCAGCTTGAGCTTCTTCAGTTCAAAAAGCAGCAAGTGTGGGAACTGGTTCCTCTACCCCCAGGTAAGTGTGCAATAGGCACTAAATGGGTGTTTAGGAATAAAACAGATGAAAATGGGCAAATTGTCAAGAACAAGGCCAGACTGGTTGTCCAGGGGTTTTCACAAGAAGAAGGTATTGATTATGATGAAACCTTTGCCCCTGTAGCCAGACTGGAGGCAATTAGATTGTTCTTAGCCTATGCTGCATTCCACAATCTTAAAGTTTTTCAAATGGATGTCAAAAGTGCATTTTTATATGGTAAAATAAAAGAAGAGGTTTATGTGTGTCAACCACCAGGTTTTGAGGATAATAAACATCCTGATTGGGTGTATAAACTTGATAAGGCTCTTTATGGTTTGAAACAAGCTCCTAGAGCCTGGTATGAAACACTGTCAAATTTTCTTCTTCAGAATAATTTCACTAGAGGCTCCATAGATAAAACTTTGTTCATTAAGAAAGTGGGTCAGCATAAGCTCCTTGTTCAAATTTATGTTGATGATATTATTTTTGCATCCTCTGATCCACAGTTGTGTGATGCATTTACAAAGTTGATGCAACAAAAATTCGAAATGAGTGCCATGGGAGAATTACAGTTCTTTCTAGGTTTGCAAATCAAACAAAAGGCTGATGGAACTTTCATTCATCAGTCAAAATACACAAAGAGTCTTTTGGAAAAGTTTGATTTACAAAACTGTAAGCCCTGTTCTACTCCCATGTGCAGCACCACACAACTGGATGCAGATCAGAAAGGTAAAGCTGTTGATGAAACACTTTACAGATGTATGATTGGGTCCTTGATGTACTTAACAGCTTCTAGACCAGATATTATGTTTGCAACTTGTGTTTGTGCTAGATTTCAGGCTGCTCCTAAAGAGTCTCATTTGATTGCAGTCAAGAGGATCTTTAGATATCTGCAAGGTACTCAATCTCTAGGTCTTTGGTATTCCACTGGGCACTCTTGCAAATTAGTTGCTTTTTCTGATAGTGACTATGCAGGGTGTAAATTAACTAGAAAATCAACTTCTGGTGGATGTCAATTCCTAGGCAACTGTTTGGTTTCTTGGCAGAGTAAGAAACAAACATCTGTTGCTACATCCACTGCTGAAGCCGAGTACATTGCTGCTGCAAGTTGTACATCTCAGGTACTCTGGCTTCAGAATCAATTATTGGATTATGGCATTACAGAGACTAAGACTCCATTACTAATGGATAGTGCTTCAGCTCTTTGTATTGTCAAGAATCCAGTCCAGCACTCTAGGACCAAACATATTGAGATCAGACACCATTTTATTAGGGATTGTTTTGAAAAAGGTCTGATTGATCCAAAGTTTGTTCCTAGTGCTGATGAGCTTGCAGACATATTTACTAAGCCTTTGGACAGTTCAACTTTCCAAAACCTAGTGTTAAGGCTTGGTATGCTGCAGCTAGAATAAGTGACAACTACTGATGATCTCAGTCAACAAGTACTGATGAGCATTCGTATACTATTGTCACAAATAAGTACTGATAAGTTCTTTTATCCTCAGTAGTTTTCATAACTACTGAAGACTAAATTACTTAAAAGTACTGAAGTACTCTATCTGTTGAAAAGAACTGATGTGGTTACAACTACTGATGTAGTTACAACTACTGATGTCAGTATAACAGATAAGTACTGATGACCAATGAAACGTCTGAAAATCAGACAAAAAGTCTGATAAGTGTTGAGGTCAGAATGAAACAGCTGATGAGCTAAGAATTGACGACAACAGCTGATGAGAAACTTTTCTCTTCAGTTGTTTCTACAACTGCTGTTTCACTTCATACAACTGAAGCCAAAACCATGTCTTCAGTAGTTTTACAACTACTGATGACTAACACCAAATCTTCAGTTGTTTACAACACCTGAAGCCAAAACCATGTCTTCAGTAGTTTCACAACTACTGATGACTAATACCAAGTCTTCAGTTGTTACAACTTCTGAAAGTTAATACCAGGTCTTCAGTTGTTTTCAAACAACTGATGACAGCACCAACACTTTCAGTCGTTTTATATCAGCCTTTTCTTACCCTATAAATACCTAAACCTACTTTCAAACGTTTCATTAGCCGTTTTATGTCCTTCACTCTCTCAACAATGGCGACCATGAAACTCAAACCCAGACACAACTGTGTTGCCTACCTCTCGAAATCGGCCTTTTGGAACAAATTTGATAATGCCATCGATCTTATGGTAGATTCCCAGTACCGAACCGCTTTTCTTCTGAATCCTACCATATACCCCGATTCCCTAAGCCAATTCTGGACCAACGTCTCTGTGCAAACTGGTGAGAATGATAGCCAAATCACTCTCCAGTCGTTGGTTAACCAGAAACAGTGGTCATCACTCCAGACATCATTCGACAAACCCTAAATCTACATGATGCCACCTGTGTCACAGAATACCCGAAAGGCACAACTGATATGTCTTTCATCAATAACGGGTATGAAGGAGACTTAAGTGCTACCACCATTCTGAAGAAGCACTTCCATGATGCTGAACGTCTTATATTCCACATGGTGAATGTCTGCCTTGCATCAAAAACCTCCTCATGGGATCAGATGTCCTCCCGATGGCAACAGGTATTATACTCTATCTTTGAACGACAAAATCTAAATTTTTCTGAGATAGTTTTCATGGAACTAAAGGATCTGGCTTTGAAACCTGTGGCAAACAGATGGATATTATATCCCAGGTTTCTCATGGCCATAATTTTAAATCAGCTAAAATCAGACGGCCTTGTTGGCCTTGGAGTCCCTGCTCCGGCTGTATTGCCTGAAGTATACTCCAGGCACAACTCTGACCCTACACTGAAAGGGGCTGCCCGGCTGCTAAAACCCAAGCAGCGGGAACCCACAGCCTCCACTTCCAGATCCAAAGTCCCCACCAAACCCAACACCAAAAAGCCCAAAAAGGCTACTCAGGGAGATGAGTCCCCTGAGGATGCCCCTGTACCACCAATACAGGAAACACTTACTGGTTCTAACCCCCAGTAGTGTCAAAGACTCCACCAGCCCTAGCCGCTCAGGCATCCTCTCAACAGGATCCTGATGCAACCATAATTGGGGATACCACAATGCTGGAACCTATCTCAATTGAGAAGGTTACCATTGAAGAGCACCAGTCACCCCGGGTGCAATCTGCTTCAAACCTATCTCCAAATGCAACCGCCCCTCAAAGCCCAACCATTATAGTTGCACAAGTGCTGAGTCAGCTGCATTCCTCTCCTCCTCCCCAGAAACCAATTACAATGGGAGAACCTCAACAGCTGAGGAAGAGGACCAAAATGCTGCTGATAACCCACAGCACAGGGGTTATAATGTTCAATCTCCCCGTGTAGAGGAGGAGGTTAGAACATCTGGTGAGGCTGCCACTTCTACTGATTCAGCAAATGAACAGGATGCAGTTGGTAACATCTCTAAGACCTCACCAGAGGCAACTGCCGATGAAGGACTCAGTCCTGAGGCAGGAAGTCCCCAGAACCAAGAACAAGGGGCACATGCTACAACTGATCTACACTCAGGGCATGTACATCCTGATTCAATCAGGAGGTCAGGTGATTCAGCAAAGACTGATGATGACCTGGGCTTTTTCTTCGATGTCTTAGCCCATAACACAATCCTTGAGGCTGAGGTGAGCAGACTCAAAGAACTGCTTGCCAAAATGTCTCAGGATCAAAGTCCATCTGCCCCAATAAACCCACAGATGGCACCTTCATCTGAAGGTTCACCAAACACTCAGCCACTACACTCAACTGAGCCACCAGCCACTGCTTTTGGCACCACCTCTCAGGGACAGAACCCCTCTGAGCAGATGGTTGCTACCTTTCAACATTCCTTACCTCTCATCACTCCCATCATCAATGAGATTGTGCATAAAGCCATTGATGAGAGGATCTCCTCAAATCTACAAACACTTGTTGATGATGCTGTGCAAAAGAAGCTTTCTGCCATTCAAACCCCTGAACCCAATGCACCCAAAAAGGGGGAGTCTAAGGCAGTGAAAGAAAGAAAGAGAAAGAGAGTGGAAGATGAGAAACAACAAGAGAAAGAAAAGGAGTTAGAAAAGGAAAAACAGCTGATCACATACAAGAGAAAGAAAAGTGCTGAAACTCAAAAGCCTGATGAAGAGAAATCATTGGAAGATCTAATTAAAGAAGCTGATGAAGCTCACAGCAGATCAATGGACAGAATAATAGACCAACTCTTCAGACAAGGCTTTGATACAGCTACATTAGACACTGAGATCAGAAGGCTGGAGATTAAAGAGATACAAGAGAGATGGGCCAGTTACAGTGTGATGGAAAGGGAGAGGTTGGAGATAATGATCAGGTTTATTGCAAAATACTTGGGAAGATCATTAATTGAGATTAAATCATGGACCAGAGACAGTATTCTGGCAATAACCACCAGAATCTGTGCTTCTGAAGCATTCAATAAGGGGTTGATTATCGAAGCCTTAGATGAAGCAGGTGCTGGGAAGAGAACTGATATGGCCAAGCTTTCCAAAGCCAAACTCCACAAAAATGCTAGATCAGCCTTCCCAAACTCCCACTCAAAAACAACCAACCCCACAACTCTCCAAACCAATCCCTAAACCTAAACTTAAACCAACTCAACCCTCAAAACCAACTCCCTTACCCCAAAAACCACCTCAAACCACATCCAATGATGCACCCAGAAGGAGGAGAAGGGTGTTGAGGATGGAAGAAGAAGAAGAAGATGATGATGAAGAAGACAGTCTGCCAATCTCTGCTGTTCTAAAAATACTTGAGCCCAGAAGTCAACAAATGATCACACCAGACTTTCAGAGGCAAATGGTGAAAGTTAAGATTGAAGAAGAAGAACAGCAGAAACAGCACGATGAGCAACTTTTGAAGATGGTTGACAAAGAGTTTCCTCAGTCATCATCTATACAAGCCATGAAGAAACACGCTCAAAGGCTGTATGCTCTCAGGCATACCTTTCAATATCAAAAGGAGAGAGTAAGGATTTGGCCAGACCCCAGGGTTAGTTCTAGAATTCATAAGAAATCCATACCAAGTAGATACAATGGCCAAGTGAGAAAGACCATAGATGCTGTTATTATGTTGGCCATTGTAGTCTCACCCTGGGAGATACTTGAAGACTTCAAGAGAGCCTACAAGTCAAAGATGACCCCTCAAACTCTAATGGAGAACAAAATGGTCAAGAAGGGGTTGTTATACAAGAGGCTTGAAGAGATCAAGAAAAATGAACTCCAGTTGTTATTAGAAGGGACTCACCCAGATGAATTTGCTTACAGAGAGATAACAACTGTTGAGTTGAAAAATGGAAAGACAGTAAAGTACCTATCAGAGTACTATGGCCCAGAGTTCTTCTTCGAAGGAGAAGCAGAAGAACTCACTAAGGAGGAACAAGTTGTTCTCCTTGAGGCCTACGTCAGAGAGTCTTATAGACTCATCAATGGGAAGTAGGTTTCATGGTTGGGATAATAGCTCTGTGTCCAGTTCCCCAAGACAGAGTTCCCTTCCATCCTTTGACATTCACATCTACTGAAACCTGTTCCCTGGCCTGTGCTTATCTGATATCTCTGAAGCTGATCAAGAGAGTATTTCTGCCAAGAATAAGTGGGACCTCAATAAGCTTAAAGGTTTTGGCTGCATTGGTTCAGGGGGAGTTTGTTGGACCAAAAGAACCAATGAGCCTGATCAAAAAACCTTTATGTCCCACAAACATTACAACAACTGAAGTAGTCTGCAACAGCTGAAGACATCAACTGATAACAAGGTCTAAAGACAAAGTCTGAAGTGAAAGAGCTGAAGACAAAGTCTGAAGTGAAAAAGCTGAAGACAAAGTCTGAAGCTAAAGAACTGAAGACAAAGTCTGAAGACAAAAGCTAAAGACAAAGACTGAAGACCAAGTTTCAGATGTTGTCACAACAGCTGAAGAAGACCTCTTCAGTAGTTGTGATGGTTTCCTTTCAGTAGTTATATTTTCCTTTTAGTTCTTTTGTAATCAATAGTTTTATGTTTCTTGTAATCAGTACTTGTAGTTTCAGTAGTTTTAGTTTCATCTTGTACTTAGCATACTCTGAGATGTTCTCAGTTGTTGTGAACATTCTCAGTAGTTTGCTTACTTTCAGTTGTTTGTAATAATTTTGTTAGATGTCACTATCAAGTGACATCAGCATACGTC
Organism: Flaveria sonorensis; assembly: GCA_025506505.1. Classification (NCBI taxonomy): domain Eukaryota; kingdom Viridiplantae; phylum Streptophyta; class Magnoliopsida; order Asterales; family Asteraceae; genus Flaveria; species Flaveria sonorensis. Next base: position 29,102,815 of record CM046440.1, on the reverse strand, counting down.
ACATTCCTTTATATAAGGAATGTTGACCTAATTTTAATGTGCGAAGCTTAGCGGCCGCCATACCGAAGCATTTGTGCATGAATGATATTATCCCTTTTGCAGAAAACCCTCTTTCTCTATAACCGAGTACTGTTCCATTGAATATCTATTGTGTTCTTGCTATATTTGTCTAATTCTTGTTCTAATTCCGCTGCGATTCAACTCTAATTGATCAAACTTAGATCACTGATCCTGTCAACTTCCCTTGATGCCATTTCTTCGTTCTATCCCACAGCAACACCATGCAACCATCTTTCCTCAACCACCTCCTATTACCATTCAAGTGGACCAAAGAATGCTTATTGACCTTAACAGATTCTTAACCAAATTTCTGATAAGCTCCTCCCATGAACAACCCTCGCCTGATGTTGCTGTTGCTTATTTTGAAGCTGAAGAGCTTCAAAGGCTGAGTGCACCACCTACCTCTGAGGAGGAAGTTGGTCAACCTAAGGTCTCTATTGAACCTGAGATTAACTTTGAGGGGAAAATACAGACTGATGCCCAACAACCAACTTAGAAGGGACAGGTAGTGCAGTTCCAATTACTTCCGAAGCAGAAATCAAAGCTGTTGAAAGAAGAATTGAACTACCTTCCTTGTCCGACGACTTGTTCATCTTAGAGGCCATTCTTGACTTGGCTTCTGAGGTCAACAATGAGGACTTCCTTACAACTCCTATCTCCCATGCACCACAAGTTCAAACCCCCTCTCCCCAACCTGAATCCTCTAAGCCCGAGTCTCCACAAGTTCAAACTCCTATCTCCCATGCACCACAGCTGAAGAGCTTCTAGAGGAGGAAAGGTTGGAAAAGCTAAAGAATAAAGGAAGAATTGATACTGGGAAGCCGCTGGCTGCAAGCAACAAAGCAGCAGAAGCCGCTCAAGAAAGTATCAACAACCAAAGGAGAGTGGAGGTCATAAACAGGCTCATCAGCCTGGGAGTAGACAATGAAGAAATCCTTCTACTCCCATTTGATGAGCTTGTAAAGATGGAGAAGGCAACCTTGCTGCAAAAATAAAAGGAGGAAGCAACAAGGTTGGGCATAGAGGAGGAAAAGAGAAGAAAGAAAGAGGAGGCAATTGAAGAAGAGAGGATAGAGAGAATAACCTTTCTATGTACTAGAGGCTATTCTTAGAAGGAGCTGGACCCTCATGACTATGATATGATCTTGTTCCTTTTCCACAAAGAGCAATATGAAATCAACAAAGAAAGGAAGAAGGCTGCCAGGGAGAAGCTGAAGCAGAAGAAGAAGATTGAGGAAGAGGAAAAACTTGCAGCTGCCAAGAGTGAGGGGGATAAAGATTAGATGAAAGTCTACCTTAAAGCCTATGGATTCACTAGTAGGCAGGTGGGTCCTATGTCATTGAAAACCCTACAGCGACATGTAAGCGGCATCAAGGCTGACATTCGCTTAGGAAGAAGATAGGAGGTACTCCAAAGGCAAAGTGTTCAGAGGATGGCACCCAAACCAACTCCCAAACCCATACCAACACCCAAACCACAACAAATGCCCACACCTTTTTCCCTACTAAAACTGAGCCAACCACTTAACCTTACACTCCTGAACCTACACCATCAGCCATACTATAAGACCCGGTTCCCTGGAACCCCACAGTTGGTCATTCATAGCATCATTCGTTATTACAAACACATTAATTCACATTATTATAGGAAGACAATCGCATCGGAATAGCTTAACCAAAAACCATTTCTTGCATTAATGATTACCTTTGCCAAATAATACATGTTGTTAAGAGTTATAAAAGAATATTTAGTTGCATTACAAGACAAAAATATCATAATTGCATAAATGGATGCCAGTCTCAATCCACCAAGTAGCTTCAGTCCCGTGCCATCCTCAGCAACGTCCGTACCTGCCAACTGATATGCATATAAAAAGTCAGCGTTGCTGAGTGAGTCCTAGTTTAATAAAATAGAAAATACACTTTTGTAAACTTCATTTGGTGATCATTCATCAATATACACAATCCATCATTAAGAGATTCATTATCTTTCTTTCTCTATCTTTCTCTTTCATTAACTAGGATTGCACAAAGCAAGAGCCTACATTGTTGGTTGGCAACAGATGCAGAACCCCTGTTGGCAAATATTTATCATGGTAGCTAACCCATCGATAGTTGATCCACACTGCTAGGCATGAAGCCTGCTCATGAACTAGGATCCCATTCATTCATTGGTCAATCCCCAGGACTAGACCCATGATGTACATCCTCATGGGCTCATACAGCCATACATCAGTTAAGCAAACAACCTCCTGGTCGTGAACCTCCATTCATTTGCTTGCAAGGCTTTTCATTCATCATAAGGTCCCTGGAGTAATAATCATTAAGTTTCACTGCTCTTCTTTTATTCCTTTGTGTCCACTTGTTAAGATGCTCATTACTTTAATCACATAACATGAAAATACAATTGACATAGTAAAAATAGGACATAAGAAAGAACCAAGCATTATAATCCTTAAACAAGCATAATCATCCCTTATACAAAAGTTCTCAGCACTTAAATTCTATTCCCAAAAGAAATGTGAATGAACTTAGACAAATACGGAAGAACTAGACAAATGTGGATGAACAAATGCGGATGAACATTCTCAAGAAATATTGGAAGTGTCAGGAAGTGCGCATGAATCGAATGCAGATGACTAGAGCAAATATGCATGGACACGGTAGCAAATGCGCATGGTCACAAAAAATGCGGATGAACACTTTGGTTATACTAAGGCAAATGCGGATGAACATAGCAAATGAGGATGAACAACACTTATGTGAATATCCAAGTCTAAATGTGGATGAACTAAACCAACCTGCAGTTGTCACCTATGCTATAATCAGTTCCAGATCCTTATTCTTATACATTCACAGCACCGATCTAGCATGCTAAACTATTAGAACAAGCATACAACCACACAAATCGATCAAGCATCCGAAACACACACCCACACGCACATCAGGTGCAAAGCACACATATTTTTGGTTGTAAAGAAGTAGGTAATATGCATTTCAGCCCCAAACAGGTTAAAAACAAGTAAACATCGAGGATCTAGAACTCACCTCTAACAGCTTTCGAGTAAAATTCCTCCAACCCGAGAGCGCCTGGAGTTCTAGCACCTAGACACGCAAGAACAAGCAACCAGACACAAAGAAACACATAAAAATCGGTCCAGCAGTAAGAACACAACTGAAAACCAAACAGAAATACAAGAAAACCTCACCTTCTTGAAGAATTTCAGCTTTCTCACTCTAAAAATCCAGTTGAAGCTTCTTCCTCTGTTTTCAGCTGAAAGCAGGTGTGAGAAGTGAGGTTATAGGTGGCCATACGTGCTTTTGAACCCATAATAGACAATTTTTCCACTTGCATAACTCTAACCCTTTAACTTGGAGCATTTCACCTTTCTTTCTTTTTCTTTTGGCTGAAATTTCCCAGGCGTTGAAAGTCCACCCCCTTAAATGGGTTTCGTCCCCGAAACCTGTCACTCCTCGAACAGATATGGGTAATGTTGTCTCATCTCTTCCTTATTCTCCCACGTAGACTCGGATCCCTTCCCGTGCCTCCACTATATTCGTACCAGTGGAACCGCTTTATTCCGTAATCTCTTCTCTTTTCTGTCGATGATGGCCACTGGCTGCTCCATATAATTAAGTCGTTCATCCACCTCAATGTCCCCCAGTGGCATTATCATATCTTCATCGGCTAAGCACTTTCTTAGGTGAGATACATGGAAGGTTGGATGAATTCCACTTAACTCATCGGGTAGCTCCAAACTATAGGCCACCTCTCCCACATGGGCTACTATCTTGAAAGGCCCAATAAATCGAGGGCTTAACTTTCCTCTCTTTCTGAATCGAATTATCCCTTTCCAATGGGACACCTTCAGCTTCACTCTATCACCGACGTTAAACTCGATCAGTCTTCGAAGTTTGTCGGCATAGGATTTCTGCCTATCTTTGGCGGCTTTCATATAAGCTTTAATTCTGCCTAACTTCTCGTTGGTCGTTTCGATAACCTCGACACTCCCCAGTGCCTTCTGTCTGATTTCCCCTCAACAAACCGGGGTTCTACATTTCCGACCATCTAGCATCTCATACGGGGGCATACCAATACTGGCATGGTAGCTGTTATTGTATGAGAACTCCGCCAACGGTAAGTGACTATCCCAACTTCCACCAAAGTCTATGATAAATGCCCAAAGCATGTCCTCCAAGGTCTCGATAGTTCTTTCTGATTGGCCGTTCGTTTGTGGGTGGTATGCGGTACTGATGTGCAGTTTGGTTCCCATCGAATCGTTGAACTTCTTCCAAAATTTGGATGTAAATTGTGTATCTTTGTCCGAGATAATCGACACTGGCACGCCATGAAGGGTAACTATCTCATTGATGAACAATTCGGCTAGTCGTTTCAAGTTATACGTCTCTCGGATGGGTATAAAGTGAGCACTCTTCGTCAGTCTATCCACTATGACCCATATGGCATCATAACCTTTAGCTGTACGAGGTAGCTTCGTTATGAAATCCATAGTAATATGTTCCCACTTCCATTCAGGAATTTCCAAGGGTTGGATTTTCCCGTATGGCTTCTGATGCTTGGCCTTAACCTGGAGACAGGTCAAGCATCTTTCTACATATCTCGCTACGTCGGCTTTCATTCCTGGCCACCAAAAATTTTTCTTTAGGTCCTAGTACATCTTCTTTGTTCCCGGGTGAATGGAGTAGCAAGTCTTGTGAGCTTCATCCAACACTTTCTCTAGCAGACCTCCACATTTAGGAATCCACATGTGCCCAAACCTCATTTTGACACCGTTGACATTTTCTTCCAGGCTCGCGATCTGCCCTTTCATCCTTTCTTCATTAGCGCGCTCGGGCTTTAGAGCCTCTCCCTGAGCTTCACCCACTTGCTTTATCACATCAGGAGTCACGATAAACTGGTAAGATCTCACCCGAATCGGTTCCCGGTTTTCCTTCCGGCTTAGAGCATCTGCTACCATGTTAGCTTTACCCTGGTGGTAATGAATCTCACAGTCGTAGTCTTTTACGAGTTTCAACCATCGTCGCTGTCTCATATTAAGATCCTTCTGCTCGAAGAAATACTTTAAGCTTTTATGGTCCGTAAAAATCGTACCTTTGGCACCGTATAAGTAGTGTCTCCATATTTTTAACGCGAATATCACAGCAGCCAGCTCCAGATGATGAGTAGGGTAGATCACTTCATGAATCTTTAACTGTCTAGATGCGTATGCTATGACTTTGCCATGCTGCATTAGCAAGTACCCTAACCCTTGATAAGTGGCATCAGAATAGACAACCAAGTCTTCATTCCCTTCTGGTAGCGTAACACTAGAGCTTGTGTCAATCTTCTTTTTACCTCCATGAACGCATTTTCTTGGCGGTCATCCCATTCAAATTTCACATCCTTCCTCGTCAACTTGGTCAACGGCGAGGCAATCTTGGATAAATCCTGAATGAATCTTCTGTAATAACCCGCCAATCCGAGGAAGCTTCGGATTTCAGATGGCGTTTTGGGCGAATTCCACTTCATCACCGCCTCCACTTTGATAGGATCAACCATGATTCCTTCTGGGTTAATCACATGGCCCAGAAACTGCACCTCGCGCAACCAAAAGGCACACTTAGAGAATTTCGCATACAACTCCTCCCTTCTTAGAGTTTCCAGCACCTCACGGAGGTGACAAACGTGGTCTCCCTCACTATTTGAATAGATCAAGATATCATCTATGAACACTATTACTGATTTGTCAAGCATCGGGCGGGAAGCTCTATTCATCAGGTCCATGAATGCTACAGGAGCATTGGTTAGACCAAACGGCATCATGAAAAATTCATAATGCCCATATCACGTTCGAACGCAGTCTTTGGGATGTCCTGTTCTTTAACCTTTAGCTGGTGGTAACCCGACCGAAGATCGATCCTTAAAAACTAATTTGCACCCTGGAGTTGATCAAACATGTCATCAATCCTTAGTAACGGATACCGGTTCATCAAGGTCAACTTGTTTAGTTCACGGTAGTCGATGCACATCCTCATACTACCGTCTTTCTTCTTCACAAATAGAATCGAAGCACCCCATGGAGAGATACTCGACCAAATAAAGCCCTTATCCAGAAGATCTTGGTGTTGTGTCATCAGCTCCTTGAGTTCGGATGGAGACAACCGGTAAGGTGCCTTGGCTGCGGGTTGTGCTCCTGGTATCAAGTCAATCTGAAACTCCACCTCTCTATTAGGTGGGACACCTGGTGGGTCTTCGGGAAACACATTGGGGAAATCACATACTACCGGCACATCGGACAGCTGAGGCACGGTAGCATCCACTTTCTTCACATAAGCCTAGTAAGCACCACACCCGCGTCTCATAAACTTCTCTGCCGTGATCATCGAGATTACTCGTGGTGTAATGCACTCCTTGTCTTAATATATCGTAACCAAACTGCCATCGGGAGCAGTCAGACAAATTGTCTTCTTTCGGCACAGTTCACTTCGTAGGCCACCAACCAATCCATCCCTAATACCACATCAAAACCTCCTAGCAGGAAACTTACGACAGTCCAACTCTACGAGGCAATGTCTATCACGTCAGTCACTTTGGTAGACTTTCCTATCGCCGTCTCTAGATAGAAGGGCACGTCTATCTTCTTATTCTTATCATGTATTTCACAACAAAAGGTAGCAGATACAAAACTTCTACTAGTACCCGAATCGAAGAGCACATAAGCATATGATTGGTTTACCAAAAACATACCTGAAACTACTTCAGGGTCCACTCTGGCTTCTTCCCGGGTCATGTTGAATGCCCTTTCCTTGGCTTTGGTGCTCTTACTTTTCCCTTTCTCACCCATAGTCTGGGTCCCTGAACTCCCTGCACCACCCTTCTTGCAATCTCAGCCCATGTGGCCTACTTCCCCGCACTGATAGCATCGCGGTACCCTGCACTCTTTAGCATAGTCGCCTTCGCCCCCACACTTAAAAACTGATTTGTCCCCACTCTACACTCACCCATGTGAACCTTTCCACACTTCTTACATTCCCCCCTGTTGTTCCCCTTACTCAATCCTGGGTGGCGATCATCAATCCTCATCTTCTTTTCCCCAATCCCATAGTAGTCACCCTTGAATCTCTTCCCATTAACGTTCTTGTTCTAACTTTCTCAACGTTCCTCAGAATTGGCACCGGGTCTCTCTCGTCATACAACCTTCTGGCCAAATCTACCGCTAACCTAAAAGTGTTAGCCTAGCAGCTATCATGTTCCTCCTAATATCCAAGGGCAAACCCTGCATGTACCTCTTAATCTTCTTGGATTCTGGAGTTACTAGATCCGGCACAAGTCTTGTAAGTTCATTGAACTTGGAGGTATACTCCTGATGAGTCATATTTCCAGCATCCAAATGCAAGAACTCCTTCTCAATTTAGTCCAACTCCCGATGTGGACAATACTCCTCCAGTACCTATTCCTTCAAATCCGACCACCTCATCCTTGCGACATATCATTTCCCCTCGGCTTGGACAATGTTGTCCCACCAGCATATGGCCGAGTCAACGAAAGAATAGGAGGCAAACTTCACCTTTTGATCCTCCCGGCACTAACTGATGTCTAAAACCGCCTCCATCTCTTGAACCCAATGATGAGCAGCGGTAGCATTGCTGGTACCATCAAAGGTCGGGGGTTTGCACCTCTGAAACGCCCCATAGGTGCACCTCTTAGCGGTCTCCTTCTCCCCCTCACTATCATCATCATGAATTACCACCTTGGGACTAGATGGCTCTTTATTAGCTTTCTCCTTCTCCCCTGCATCTTTGGTCTTTTCACCATCATTTACATCCCTCAACACCTCGGTCACCACTGAAGGTAACATGTTTTGCATGACGTTGTAGACTTCGTCAACGACAGCTTCCTTTACCGTAGACTTAAGGGTGGCTGATCCTTCACCCTCTTGGTGGCTATGAAGATCCGTGTTCTCATGAGTCGTCTCAGGAGCCTTAGCCTTGCTTCGGGTGACACTTGGCCCAGTAGTACCCCCGCCACGAGCACCACCTCGGGTTGCCTTCCCAGATTTCCTGCCCATCATAAGATCTACCTCCTATAAGATTCAAACACTAACAAGGTCGTTCAAGGTAATAGCTCGGATTATGTCAAGTATAGTAAGTCCCTAATTACAGTGGCCAGTTGCGATTAGCCACTTACTTTACTCTTCATCCCCCAAGCATTCCCTATCCAGACTACATCAGTATCCAAATCTACTAAGCACATAGACCAAATAGCACACACACGTAATACCGGTTAACTTATGAAAAATTACCTGATGGCACGTAGCTACTTGGGCTGGCATCCCTCCATTTTGTCCCATTTTTAGTTTAAGTTTAGGTTTTGAAAAATAATTTACCTAATTCTCTTAAACTTTGGCTCTGATACCAACTTGTAAGGCCCCGTTCCCAGGAACCCCACAGTTGGTCATTCATAGCATCATTCGTTATTATAAACACATTAATTCACATTATTATAGGAAGACAATCGAAGCGAAATAGCTTAACCAAAAACCATTTCATGCATTAATGATTACCTTTGCCAAATAATACATTGTTGTTAAGAGTTACAAAAGAATATTTAGTTGCATTACAAGACAAAAATATCATAATTGCATAAATAGATGCCAGTCTCAGTCCACCAAGCAGCTTCAATCTCGTGCCATCCTTAGCAACATCCTTACGTGCCAACTGATATGCATATAGAAAGTCAGCATTGCTGAGTGAGTCCTAGTTTAATAAAATAGAAAATACACTTTTGTAAACTTCATTTGGTGATCATTCATCAATATAAATAATCCATCATTAAGAGATTCATTATCTTTCTTTCTTTATCTTTCTCTTTCATTAACTAGGATTGCACAAAGCAAGAGCCTACATTGTTGGTTGGCAACAGATGCATAACCCCTGTCGGCAAATATTTATCATGGTAGCTAACCCATCGCCAGTTGATCCACACTGCTAGGCACGAAGCCTGCTCATGAACTAGGATCCCATTCATTCATTGGTCAATCCCCAGGACTAGACCCCTGATGTACATCCTCATGGGCTGATACAACCATACATCAGTTGAGCAAACGACCTCCTGGTCGTGAACATCCATTCATTTGCTTGCAAGGTTTTTCATTCATCATAAGGGCCTGGGGGTAACATTCATTAAGTTTCACTGCTCTTCTTTTATTCCTTTGTGTCCACTTGTTATGGATAATACTTATTAAGATACTCATTAATTTAATCACATAACATGAAAATATAATTGACATAGTAAAAATAGCACATAAAAAAGAACCAAGCATTATAATCCTTAAACAAGCATAATCATCCCTTATACAAAAGTTCTCCACACTTAAATTCTATTCCTAAAATTTCAGAAAATCCTAAGTCTTAAAAGAAATGCGGACGAACTTAGAAAAATGTTGAAGAACTAGACAAATGCAGAAGAACAAATGCGGATGAACATTCTCAGGAAATATTCTAAGTGTCAGGAAGTGCGCATGAACCGAATATGGATGACTAAAGCAAATACATATGGACACTATAGCAAATGCACATGGTCACAACAAATGCGGATGAACACTTTGGCTGTACTAAGGCAAATGCAGATGAACACAACATATGCGGATGAACAACACTTATGTGAATATTCAAGTCTAAATGTGGATGAACTAAACCAACCTGTAGTTGTCACCTATGCTATAATCAGTTCCAAATCCTCATTCTTATACATTCACAGCACCGATCTAGCATGCTAAACTATTAGAACAAGCATACAACCACACAAATCGATCAAGCATTCGAAACACACACCCACATGCATATCAGGTGCAAAGCACACAGATCAGTTAATATTTTTGTTTGTAAAGCAGTAGGTAATATGCATTTCAGCCACAAACAGGTTAAAAACAAGTAAAAACCGAGGATCTAGAACTCACCTCTAACAGCTTTCGAGTAAAATTCCACCAACCCGAGAGCGCCTGGAGTTCTAGCACCAAGACATGCAAGAACAAGCAACCAGGCACAAAGAAACACATAAAAATCGGTCCAGCAGCTAGAGTACAACTGAAAACCAAATAGAAATACAAGAAAACCTCACCTTCTTGAAGAATTTCAGCTTTCTCACTCTAAAAATCCGATTGAAGCTTTTTCCTTTGTTTCCAGCCGAAAGCAGGTATGAGAAGTGAGGGTGTGGGCGGCCATACGTGCTTTTGAACCCATAATGGACAAGTTTGCCACTTGCACAACTCTAACCCCTTGACTTGGAGCATTTCACCTTTCTTTCTTTTTCTTTAGGCTGAAATTTTCCAGGCGTTACACATACCTATAATTTCACCTACTGCTTCTCAAGAACAACCACCACCACCTATCCTTAAACCCAAAACACAACCCCGAACCCAATCTCAACCCAAACCATCTTTTGAACCTTCTAAGCCCCTGTCCTTAGAAGAATTCAAGGAACTAAAGAAAAAGCTCATCAACTGCACAACCCTAAGCAACATCTATATTGAGGAAGAGTCAATAAAACTGAAGTATATTGATGGCTCTTCCTGTTCCCTCATAAGAGATGCATTCCTTGATCTACCTAGGGGAACACTAGACCAAGCTCTCCAACTTCTAGCCACCAATTCTGATACACTCAAAGAAGAAGAAAAGAAGTTAAGAAGGAGATTGATGACTCTGCTTGACACAAGAAAAGGGGAAAAGCTACCAACTAAGCCCCTCAATCCTAGAAGCCAAATTGTCCAGTGGAGGTTCGATAAAGCTACACACACCTTTGTTGTGCAAAGGGGGAATGGTCAAGTAACAGACTTAATACATCAGCTATGCTATACTCTAGCAGATTTGACATTGCTGAGTTATTAGAGAGACCATTCTCCAATCCCTCCAACTCTCAGATAGCTGCTCACATCAGGAATCATCTAAGTAGTCTTCATGTTGAAGAGCTTACAATGAAAGCCAATACTAAAGAAGAGTTGAAAAAGAGAGCAAAGGAAGAAGAAGAAGAAGGAGCAACCAGAAAAGGAAGAACATTCCTGCAGATGGTTAAAGGTCAAATTTCAAACCTATAGTTAGATGGGAATATGACTACAATTCCCATCAATTAACTCTCTTCAGAGGGACACAGCAAAGGGTACATGTCATCCAAAGCAATAGATTAGATATATTATCTACGGATGACTTGAACAAGCTCCTCACCACTACATCAAGGAAGAACAAAGAGACAGACAAATATCTGCTTTCTCTGGTGTTGAAGACTTTAAGGAGTAGAAGGAAGTGAAGTTTTGGTAGCATCAGCCTAGGGGGAGTTTGTTGGATCATATAAGGCTGGTGCAACCAAAACAACACTTAGAAGATTTTGATGTACAATTGATGTGGTCTTTTGAAGACAAAGCTGCTCTTCCGAAGACAAGTCAAAGATCTTCTGAAGCTCGAAGCAAGAACTTCTGAAGAGGGAACTCAATCTTCCAAGACTAAGTAGTTCTTCTTCCAAAGTATACAACTTAGAAGATCCTAAAGACAAAATCTTCCGAAGAATAAAGTCCTAAAGACTTGCAGATGACTCGAAAGAAGATTTCCAAAGTATAAATGGCCTCGAAAGAACTTATTCTTCCAAAGCCATTTAGCTTTGGAAGAACCAACTAGGAACCAGTGGACATAAGTATGGTCTGTCTGACAGTCCGTTGCAAACTCTGATATACTGCATGGTGCTTTCCCATGCCCATATAGTTGATCATACTTTAATCCACCATTCACCCATTATCAGTTAGTACAATTGCCAATTTTAGTTGGCGACAAAAGGTAAGTCATGGACCTGTCATGACTACCTTATCTAGGATATTATTTTATCTTTGATACTGTACTTTTAGCAATATAGTATTTGTATAGCTGTAGATTCCAGTTGGTTTTCTAACTATAATCGGCTGTAGATAGTAGTATATATAGTTTTTCATTTTAACTTAAGTAACCATGCTTGTAAGAGTCTTGTAATACTGAGTTGATAAGTAATATCTACAAGTATCTTGAAAACCACTCTTGTGTTCTTGTGTTCTCATTAACTTATTATATTACTTGTGAACTTAGTAGAGATTCTGCTTCATCAAACCTGAGTGACTTTAAGTGAGTTTGTGAGATAATCTTGTGTTGTGAGACAAACACCGATCCTGCAACATCTATCAAAATTGACAAAACCTTAGATGACCCAAAACATGAAATCAAGTTTTTAGCACTAAAAGTTAAAGAAACCTTTCTGAAATTCGGAACACCTAAGACTAAATAGGCTTGGGACTAAACACTAACCAACTCATTCATATGCAAGAACATTCACAAACCAAAAATAACTTGGTCACATGACAAGAAACTGATCATGCCTGCTGAATCTTGAACCATATGATGGTGGATCTGTTGTCTTTGGAACCGACACAAGAGTATGATACATTACTGGCAGATGGACAGTCAGTAATGGGAAGGTAAGATTTGATAAGTTGAACTATGTGAAAGAGTTAAACTATAATTTGCTGACTGTATCTCAGTTATGTGATAAAAAAACATAACACTATTTTCACTAAGCATTAATGTATTGTTCTATCTTTTGGTTTTATAATACCAAATGACAAAATACTTTTAAGAGCACCTAGGAAATACAATATGTACATGCTCAACATGCATAATGCATCACCTTTAAAAAATGTATCATGTTTCATTTCCAAAGCATCAATAAATGAATCCTCCATTTGGAATAGAAGACTAGCACATGTAGTTCTCTAAAACATGAGTAAAATAGTTCAAAATGGGTTAGTCATCGGACTACCAAATAAACAGTTTACATGTGCTGATTACGATGTAGCTTGTCAAAAGGGAAAGCAACATAGAACTTCTCATAAGTCCAAAGAGTTGAATTCTGTCACAACTCCTTTACATCTGTTGCATATGGATTTGTTGGGTCCAATAGATATAAAGAATTTGGGAAGAAAATCAAATTGTTTGGTAATAATAGATGATTTTACAAGATTCACTTGGGTTTTCTTTTTAGAAACTAAAGATGAAACTACAAAAATTATAAAATCATTTTTTATTAAAATTGAAAAACATATTGATCAAAAGGTTAAAATTATCAGGTGTGATCAAAGTATTCACATCCCACCCTCTATATATTTGTGAGTGTGTTCTTTATATTATAAAGAATGGTTTTAAGTTGTTGTGTGAAAATAACTGAGAACAAGTTAATGTTCATCTCTATATATGAGAAAACATTGTTCATCTCTATTAAATTTCTAATAATGTTTGAAAATAGTTGTGAGTATAGGAGAGAGAAAAGGTAATGATAAAGGTATACAAAGTATAATTTAATTGAAAAGATGAGAGAAAAAGTAGTGATTTTTAGTGTAATTATAGGTATGGAGATGAAGAGTGGGATGTGAATGCTCTCAGGGAACATAATTTAAAAACTATACTCTTGATTCTTTTTGTAAATCCAAAGGTATTTCTAGACAATATAGTGCTCCTAGAACTATTCAGCAAAACAAAGTTGCCGAGAGAAGAAATAGGACACTTATTGAGGCTGCAAGGATCATGTTGTCTGACTCAAAACTTCCTAAAACATTTTGGGCTGAAGCAGTCTGCATAGAATGATATGTTTAGATAGGGTGTCAATAGTTAAGACACATGGGAAACTCTCTTATGAATTATGCAATAAGAGAAGACCATTCATAGGTTTCTTAAGACCTTTTGTATGTCCATGCACTCATCTAAATACCAAAGTTCACTTATTCAAATTTGTTGAGAAATCAATAGTCTGGTTCTTTGTAGGATACTCATCACAAGCTGAAGCTTACAGAGTATACAACAAAGGTAGCCATACCATTGAAAAATCTAAAAATGTTATATTTAATGATAAATTTTCAAATACTTTTGGAAATACCCCAAGTTAGATGTTTGATTTGAATGGATTCACAAATTGTTTAAACCATTTACATGAGAATGTTTCAGGAGACTCACTCAACAGATCAGCAGACATACAAATCACAAATGCTGAAAACTACAGAGCTGATCTATTTCATCCCCATACTCGCATCAGCTCAACTGCTGATACAGTTCAACAACATTCAGCAGAATCAGATAGTAGTACCATAAATGATATAGACCAAGCATCACTTGCTCATGATGACTCATCAAATGAAGAGTCTCATGATTATTGGGGGTACTAGACAATCTCTTAAGAAGGAACCAAGTGTGGAAAATGCTAAAAAGGGAGTCAATTCAGTAGTTGATCCAGTCATTCCAAATGATACATCTACCAAACTTCTTGAAACAAATTTCTCCAATTTGGATTTATCTTAACAACTCCAAGTTATCCAAAGACTAAGATTCATAAAGAGAACCCATTTAAGAATGTAACTGGAAGTGTTAATGTTGGTGTCAAGACAAGAAGCAAAACACATGAGCCATATTTCTGTTTGTTCTCATGCTTACTTTCTCAACTGGAACTAAGGAAAGTAGATGAACCTTTAAAAGATAACAACTAGGTAGAAGCTATGCAAGAGTAGCTACTCTAGTTTGAAAGACCAAAAGGTTTGGAAACTATGTGCAATTCCTAAGGAAAAAACTACAATATAAACTGAATAGGTGTTTAGAAACAAGAAGGATGATAGGGGTATTATTATCTAGAATAAAGCAAGACTTGTGGTACAAGGGTACACACAAGAAGAAGGGATTGATTATGATGAAGTCTTTGCTCCTGTGGCCAGCCTTGTAGCAATCATAATTTTTCTTGCATTTGCTGCCTCAAAAGATTTCAAAGTGTTTCAGATGGATGTCAAAAGTGCATTTCTCTATGGTGAGATAAATGAAGAGGTTTATGTTTGTCAACCTCCTAGGTTTGAAGATACTAAGTATCCAGATTATGTTTATAAAGTTGATAAAGCTTTTTATGGGCTTCATCAGGTTACTGGCAAATGGTATGAGATACTCTCTCCCTTTCTTTTGAGAAATGGGTACACCAGAGGATCCATAGACAAAATTGTATTCATAAATAAAGTTGATTTGGATATCATTTTGGTACAAGTATATGTGGATGATGTTATATTTGGTTCAACAAATAAGAGATTATGTACAGACATTAAATGTCTCATGAAGTCCAAGTTTGAGATGAGCTTAATGGGATAACTCACCTTCTTCTAGGGACTACAAGTGAAACAAACACCTCATGGAATGTTTATATATCAGTCTATGTATGTTCAAGACATCCTATTGAGATTTCAAGCTACAGATGCTAAAGCTACTAAAACACCTGTATCTAAAACATGTTCTTTAACTCCTGATCTTAAGAGGGAAGCAGTTGATCAATAGAAGTATGAAGCCATCATTGGATCTCTCATGTACCTCACAGCAAGCAGATCAGATATTATGTTTGCCACATGTCTATGCTCAAGATTCCAAGCTACTCCAAAAGTGTCGCACAAGATAGCTGCAAAGATGATTTTGAAGTATAGGGGAACTTAAGTTGGGATTATGGTACCCTAAGAGTGCTAACTTTAATATCTATGGTTATACACACAGTGACTATGGAGGATGCAAAATCAACAAGAAATCCACCTTAAGAGGATGTCAATTTCTAAGGGGAATATTGGTTTCATAGCAATGCATGAAGCAAAATTGTCTATCCATATCAACTGCTAAAGCAAAGTATATTATTGATTCTAGTTGCTGTTCTCATGTACTATGGATTCAAACTCAACTTAGAGATTATAGGGTAACCTTCATGAATACTTCGATTCACATTGACTATAGTGCCATATCAATCACAAATAATCCAGTTTAGCATTCAAAGACAAAACACATTGATATAAGTTATCATTTTATTATAGATTGTATAGAAAAGAAAATAATTAAACTAATTAAGTTTCATACAAATGAACTATATACAAATCTTTTCATATAGGCATTTGATGAAACAAAGTTTAAATATCTTGTATCTGTTATTGGGATGATGAACTTTGAATAATTATATGATTTACAAATTAAAATCTGGTATAATTTATTAAAAATTGTTTTTGATAACAAAACTGGATATCTGTCGATTATCGGAATGCGACGGATAAGAGTAATTCGGCACATGTCTTTTAAAAGATCTAGTGGGACCCACTTTTATCTGCTAATAGGTAGTGGCGTCGTAGTTTTTGCCTGAAAAGACTGTTCCATCATCACAAAACCGTTGGATTTACAGTGATGGTGGTAAATGTTTTAAAATATTACTATTATATATTATCATAAACTGTAAATTGGTACTTCTCCCAACCATTGTTATCATCTACACTTATCTAAGAGCAAAATGCTTCAAAAAAACTCATAAATTCAAAGCCCTATCCTAAATCAAATTTCTTTCCAAATGGCCACTTTTTACCTAGAACTCCAACTAAATCACAACATAACTGCTTCACTTGAACCCATTGGTTATTTAGTCTATGACCCTGTTCTTAATTTCCCCTACAATAGCAACTATGCTTTTGCAATTTCTGTCGATCCTATGATTTGTGCCCACATCACGCAATTCTAGAGTACATGTTCTATTCAAAAAGAATATGGAACTAAAGTCCTAACTGCAGTGGTGCAAGGAATGAAGATCACCATCTCTTGCACAAACATTTGTCAACATCTCCAACTCAATGACGAAACGGTGAATCTTTCTTCTCCAAAGAAGTGGCAAGTGCCACTTTCAAGGAGATGGGATATGAAGGACCATTCCCGACCTCCATCTTCTCCAAATCAATGGTATATCACAATTGGATAATCTTCCTTTATATTTTTCTTCATTGTTTATCAAACGAATCGGATGGATAGGATTCCCATGATAGGATCAAGTTTCATTAGATTTATCAGGGGCTATCCATGGTCTTGTAAAACAGTAGAGTTATAATTTCTCAAACTTCATTTTTCAAAACCTTTGCAAAAAGGTTACTGCTGCTGAAAACTTTAAGTTTTTAATGTATACCAGGTTTATTCAACTGATTTTATATGAAGAACTGGGTAATAAACTTAAAACTCACGGAGGTATACATGCTTTGGGAACTTCAAACAAAGCAATTTTCTCAAAGTTCAAGGCAAATCCTAAATCATTTTAAGGGAAGGTCACTCCTTTGTTTACACACATGCTTGAGGTCACTGAGCCATAGGTTAATAGCTTGGCTACACCCTCCATTGCTGATCTCACAGCCTCCCCTTCAAAGCTAAAAGTATCTAAAAAGAAACAAACTATCGCATCTTCTACTGAGAAGATGCAGGCTCTCAAATCACCTCTACTCAAGAAGACAAGTCTAGAAATGGGTCCCAGCTAAGCTAAAGGTGTAAGCCACACCTAAACCAAGCTCAAAGAAAAAGGGTTCTCTTTCTTTTTCTGAGAAGACCCACACCATACCCTCTAGCCCTCAATTAGAGCCCCAACACTCTATTGAGAAACCAATAAGGGATACCCCCATATATGAGAAAACCTTTAAGGAAGATGTCTTATTAGTATTTAGCACACATCCCTGGCCATTAGACTCAGCTCCTCATACTGCTATTCATATGTCTATTACCCAGAATGAGGATGTTCAAGCTACCATTCAACATGACCCACTGTCTTTCCTATCTCATACATTACAGATAGTGGAGGATGATATGAATGCTCAGACATGTAACTCACGTCCTTAACTTGATGAGATTCACCTTAGGGGTAAAAAGGGTTAATGTAAAAGAGGTTGTCTCTATTCTGATCTATCAATTGATCAGTAGGATAGAGACAACCTAACTAGGACCTCAACCATGACAACTCACCTTAAGAATGTCTCTTTGGAGTCATCTCTTGAGTAGAGGAATCTAGGGCGTCAAGAAACCACATCTGGTGGTGAGTGTGTAGAGGCTCGGCCTAGGATCTCATCTAGTCCTAAGGATTCCACAACTGCGTATGAGGGAAGCCTGCAACAGATACAAGAATTGACAACCCATAATCTTGAAATTGCATAAAGATTAAGTGTATTACAAGAAGAGAATGCAAGGCTTTAAGGTTATGTTGAAAGAGCCACAGTTCTCAAATTTGAGACCTGTCTGCTAAAGGCATCAGCAGATAGAGTCCTTGAGGTTGAGGCTCAACTTAGGACTCTCTAAGACCAGACTACAAGAGTTACTTCCTTAGAACATAAACTTACAAATCTTTAGTAGTCATCAGCCATGGTAATTGACCTTGAAGTTAAGGTTGAATCCCTTCAAGAGAAAATTGAGCTTAAATAATTAATCCTACTAAGCCTTCAAGTCTCATTAGCACCATAAGAACCTTTGGATGTGCCTTCCTCCACCCACTTAGTGTTATCTGGAATCTCATATAATGCTACCAAAAAGGGAGAATATGAGCACAAGAAGCTAAAGACACTCTTCTAGGTCTGGTAGACCAAATTGTCAACCTTTCACAACCAATTCCATTTTCCTCAGAATGGAATACTATGAGCCATGAATATGAAGCCAAAGTGTTGAATGAAATGAAAGCTAGAAGAATTATGTATTGAATGAACCAAAAGGTTCAACTTCAGAAAAGAAGGATGGCTGCAATGAGAATGTCGAACACTTCTTCTTTGCTATCTTTCAAAAGGAAAAAATCTGATGAGTAATCATCAAATAGAGAGCTTATGCTAGGACCAGAAGCCACTCCCAAGGCATCTACTGAAAAAGAGGCCGCACTACTAATAGTGCTATCCAAAGCTACTAAAAAGCTGAGGTGAATGTGAAAACAGATAGCCCAGAAGTTTCTATGGATGCTAAGAGTGTTTAGACAACTACTGATGATCCCAAATCATCTAGTGAGGCATGAGGTGTACATACTAGAACATCATTACATTAGTTCAAAGTGCAAAAGCTTCTCGAGTTGCAAGAAAAAGGATCAACCCTATTGGTGAAACTAGTAGAACAAAACTGCAGGACCGTGTAAAGGGTGGTCAATACAATTAGTCTCACAATGAAGAGAGTTTTAGAACACTTAACAGATCAAATGGGGAACCGGGTTTGAGTAAATGATACTAAGAACACAAGTAAGTAATGAGATAGAACTAACAACAAGAACAGAGAAGTATGGTTTTCAAGGATGCTGTATATTGCTCTCAAGTTCTATTACAAGTGTTACAAAGCATAAAAGAAAGACAAGGACCTGAGATATTTTATACTACATCCTACAACCATCAATACTTTGAAAGACAATTAGAAACACTAATCTAGACAACAAGATCAATGTAGAGTCAAAAGGCAGTTTACCTTTTGACTAGTGACTATGACATGCCATAGCTC
Source organism: Flaveria sonorensis (assembly GCA_025506505.1). Lineage (NCBI taxonomy): Eukaryota > Viridiplantae > Streptophyta > Magnoliopsida > Asterales > Asteraceae > Flaveria > Flaveria sonorensis. The sequence goes on along the minus strand of CM046440.1, from coordinate 29,083,426 downwards.
ACATCCTTTTTTATTATAAAAATGTTAACAGGTACAAAGTAGGAAGATACAGACAAAAACCATAATCTATAGTTTACAAAAGCATGGACTTTTCACCAACTTGTATAAGTTGGTGAGTCTTCAGAGTTGCAGAGGAAAGTATGTTAGCTTTATAAAAAAGTAGATCAGAGAAAGCATGTATTCTCTGTCTTCGAGAGAAATCTATCTTCGGAAGAAATCAGTCTTTACAGCAAATTGGCTTAGGAAGACTTTGTCTCTGAAGCTTTGGAAGACTTTATCTTTGGCTTCGGAAGATTTTGACTTTGGCTTTTGAAGATTTTACACTTTGAATATTTTCTGTGGAAAGTGTAAAACTTCCGAAGCAACTTCTACCTTGCACATCAGTACATGCATGCACGAAGATACTTGGTTGTTTTGGCTTCTTTGGTTGCATCAGCCTTCTAATCTTCTAATATAACCTTACAAAATCCCCCTAGGCTGATGCTACCAAAACAGAGAAGTTATTCAGATGTTGATAGTCCTTATTAGGATCAAGACCATACCTTTCTTCAACATCTGGTCAGGATTCCCCAGACTCTCATAATATCTTCTCATGTCATGGAGATCTCTTTCCAAAAATAGACATCTTGACCTCCTTGATCTCTGATGACATACCATCTATCTGGATTAGCAACAAAAGTCCATGACGAGATAGGTATTCCGGTTGCAAGAGGCTCTACTTGAATAGAAGTTGGTTGAGCAGCCTCTTCTTGCACTACCTCAGGATGCTCTAACTCATCCTAAGGTGTAGAGGTGGATGCCTTGGTCTTCTTCTTGGAAACAGTCTTCATGGCCATCATTTTCCTCCTCTTTGAAGTCTTTAACTGAGAGGACTGATCTTTAGCACCAGGTTGTTCTATTGTGTCTCTCTCAGTTGGGTTCTCTTCCCTCACAGGTTTAGAAGGAGAGTAAAGAGGACCCTGCTATGGATAAGAAGATGAAGTTGGCTGAGATGCAACTCTAGGTCCAGGTTGTGTTGTCTGAGGGGGTTCAACCTTTACCTCAACTTTAGGTTGAGTTGGACTTGGTGGAGAATGCAAGTCAACAAGCTCTCCCTTCTTAATCTTCTGCTTGATCACTCTGATATGCTCATCCATAGTGGATAGAGACATAGGACCAAGCCTCCTTCTAGAGAATCCATACAGCTTCAAGAAGCTTATCATCCTTTGTCTGTTAGTAAACTTCATTTGGCTTTTTTGGATGATGGCTCTTGACTTTGCAACTTCTTCCCTTAGTTTTCTCTTAGCAGCCTTTCTTTCTTTGGTAGCTTGTTGCTCCAGTTACTTGAGATACTCAAATTCAACATACTCAAATGATAAGGAAAGAAGTGCAAATGCATGATAGAGTCCTATGGCACTCAGGTAGTTGATCATGTTTAGTCTATCAGCTTGCTTGTCTACCTGAGGTTGTACAGTTGCCACAACCTCTTTCTCAGGACTTTCCAGAACAAAGCCTTTTCTTTCTCCTTTCTTCATTGATTTTGAGGAGCAATGCTGTATCCTCTGCCTTCTTCCTTTCCTTGGACAATTCCTTGTCGGCAGTTCATTCAATTCATCTAAAGGAAGAGATATGAGTTTATTAATGCTGTAGTTCCTGCTCCCCAGGTAGTTTAGACTGGCTTCCCTCAACTCATCATCTTAAGTGTTTGGCCTGGGGGTAGCCCTGATGGCAGCTTCCATAAAGCCTGGAGACCCTCTTGAACTCTCTCCCCTTAGCTTCCTCTTCCTCTCTCTCTTCTCCTCCTCGATCTCCTCAGAGGTCATTCGTCTTCTATTTGTCACGCACAGGCCTTGGTGACTCAAGGAGGAGAGAGCTTTGGCCTTTATTGCATGGTTCAGCAGTCAAGCTCTGGCTAAAGAGAGTTTGTGAAGCACATTCACCAGCTGGTGCCTCATTGAGGGTAACGGGTGCTGAAGAAGTTCCTGTCTCAGGGTTCATAGGTTCAACTTCTGGGCCTTCAATCAAGGCTTCCCTTTCAAAGCTAATCTTAGGGTCCACCTTAACATACAGTTGACCAAAAATCTCACCTACTAGCCTCTGTCTATATAGTTTTGATCTCAGGTTGAACTCTTCTAGCACCCTTTCTTAAATCTTATCTGCTAATCTTGCAGCTTGTCTGTTTTGACTTGTGTTGACAAGTGGAAGATCAATCAGATGGATGCTCTCATAGAAACTCAGGTTGAAAATGTTGAAAATTTCCTATTGACCCTGAGATCTAGAGATAACAAGAGCTCTTCTATCTGTGTCATACCTCCATCCCATGATTGGATTCTCAGAGTGATGAGATGGGGTAGGCATAGCTCTGGGAATACCCTCCTCAAACAAGCTTTGTATGAGTGAGTCCACATCCATGTGGACTTGGGCAAGTAAGTCCACATTCATGTACACTTGAGGAGGTTGCTGAGTATGGACCATTGCAAGTGAGGGTGGTTGTTGGACTTTCTCCCCTTTTTTGGTAGCATCACCTTCTTGCATAAGTGAGCTAGGGGTTGGTCTGTCACATCCATAGGTTCTTATGGACCTGGTTGAGTTTTCCTGAGTGGTCTCTTAGCTAACTTGTCCTTGAGATTAGTGATCTCAAGTTGCTAGTCATTGACCCTCCTTTGTAAGATAGTCACCTGAGATTCCAGGTGACTTATCTTTGAGACTAAATAGGTATATGTTTTAGTCAGTTGTTGCACCTTTAGTTTCAGACTCCCCTTCTCTTCATCAGAAGAATCATGAGGGGATGAAAGAATAGGACCAAGGTCTTCTTCCTCATCACTAGCACTTTGTTCTTGGCTGTTGGATTTCCCCTGCATCATGACAACTTCAAGAGAAGTGTCAAGAGGCTGGTTTGCCATGGTTGAGGTCTGAATGATGTAATCACTTGCTGAAGTGAGAGCCTCTTCCATATGGAACTCCTGAGTAGGTTCAGGGAGATCCACCTTAGTAGTAGGTGGATGATATGGGCTAGACATGGGGGAAATAGGAGTGCTCATCTGTGCTTGAGTAGGGGTGGAGAAGAGAGACTCATGATACTCACTGAAGCCCATGTCCTCATCATCATAGAATTCAAGGCTTAGAATTGGTTGGTTTAGATAAAGAGGTCGGGCATGGTAACTGTCCCCTAAAGGTTGTTCATTAGAGTGTTGAGACTCTAAGTGAAAGCTTAAGGTTATGGGGGTTGTGAGCTCATCAGGCTGAGCATGAGGAACCTCAGCACTGATCATTTGTGAGATGGGAGTGGTTTGCTCCTCAGGAGAAGTGGGAGCTCCAGTGTCCACTTCCTCCTATATGGGTGATGATATAGGGGCTTGCACAAACTGAGTAGCATATGTAGGGGTTTGTTTGGACTTTTTCTTGTAGGTGATGGTTATTTGTGGCTGTATAGCTGGTTGGGAAGTAGAAGGTGTGGGTTCAACACTAGCTGGTGCTGCTAGGTTGTCACCTTGAGCAATGAGCCCTAACATTTTTAGGATAAGGGCTATTTCTACCCCTGAAAAGCCAACAGTTGGCTTCCTCATGGTCTTGAAGATGCCGAGCTTCATCTGTCCCAATTTTATAATATTACCTGTTCCCATCAACTATGAGCCTAATTCATAGTTAAGAATGTGCTGGACATATTTAGGAAACATGTAATACTCTAAAGAGTCTATGTTTGCAAGTAAATTGGTATAAACAAATTATGAATACCTGAACTTGTCCCCCTGAACCATACCATGGAGTATAAATGAAAGGTCTTCTGGAATTTGGTCCCAACCTCCATGCTTGTTGGATAAGCTATGGATAACAACATGGAGGAGGTACTTCCACTGAGAGGACACCTTCCCTTTTCTAAAGGTCCTGACTGAGAAGTCACCTTCATAGCCCATCTGCTCAAAGGAGTGGTTAACAGCAGATTTTTGAAAGGACAAATCACCTTCTACATCATCCAGCTAAAGATGAGTGTTTTTGGAGCCCGGAGTGATGAAGATTGTCCTCCCCTGCACTATGGCAGATAGTGCCTTCTCCTCATCCTTGGTGACCTCTTGGCAGGTCCATAGAGAGTAGGATCAATGGTGAGGGAGGTGACGTAGTTCGACAAAGAAAGGTAACGGCAAACCTTTGAGAAACCGGGATCTTTCTCAGAGTCTAATAGAACAACTTGATTATGCTGCCTGTGAGGATGCATAGAGAGATCGGGTTGGTTTCTGCGGTTGGGGTTGGCCATTTGAGGTAGCTTTACAGAAAGGAAGATAAGAACAAAGGCGGTTTGTGGGTGAATTAGGTTAGAGAAAAATGCAGATGAAGAGGATAGTGAGAAGAGGGGGAACCATTATGAAATGGATTTGAGACAAAGTTAAAGCAAAAGAATAAACTTTGAAATCCGAATATCGGTTCCACCCCTGAAAAAATGCTCAAAAAGGTAGTTTTCTTGGAAGTTGAAAATCTTCCAAAGTTAATTTTGCTTCGGAAGTTTTAATAAAAAGCTTCCAAAGCCAATTTGGCTTCTGAAGATATTCTTATGATTTTTGAAAATTTTGCTTCGGAAGAAAAATACTTATAGAATTTTTCTTCCAAGACATGTTTGGTTTCAAAAGAAATTAAGACTTAGGAGTTTTATTCTAAAGTGAATAAATCTTTAGAGACATAATTGCTTTCTGAAGAAAATTGTCCTTCAAATACATGCAAGTACTTAGAAGCATATTTAAGCTTCGGAGGATATTCTCAGAATTTCTTTCGAAGGTAAATTTCTTATAAGTAGTTATTTGATTTGAAGACATAATTTTCTTCCGAAGACAACTTGAAATCTTTCGAAAGAAAATATGTTTGAATTTTTTTTTTAAAAATCTAAGGTATATCATTTTAAAGATTTTCTTCGAAAATAAATTGGGCTAATTAAGGTGATAAAATAGACAACTTAGCACACACAGGTTTTAGAAAAAAAGTAGATTTAAGTTTAAGAAAATCTACTCAAAGTTAATCAACCTAATAGTTGATACAAGATATTTGAATATCTGTTCATCAAAGCTTTAGTGAACAGATCAGCATATTGTTCATTTGTGTTAACTTTGACTAGTTTGATTAATCCTTTTTCAAAGTTATCTCTAATCAAATGATACCTGATGTTGATGAGTTTTGTCCATGAGTGCTGCACAGGATTCTCTATAATAGAGATAGTAATGTTGTTGTCTACGCGGATGGGAGTCTCTTTGAAGTTGAATCCATAGTCCAGCATCTGATTCTAAATCCAAAGCACTTGAGCACAACAGCTTACAGCAGCAATGTATTCAGCTTCAGCAGTTGATGCAGACACATAGAATTGTTTCTTGCATTGCCATGAGACAATCCTTCCACCAAGGAATTGACATCCCCCAGATGTAGACTTTGCAATCATCTTGCAGCCACCATAGTCACTATCTGTATAGACATATAGATTGAAGTCAGAATTCTTTGGATACCAAAGGCCAAGCTTAGGAGCACCTTTGAGACGTCTAAGAATCCTCTTGATAGCAACCAAGTGTGACATCATGGGGTTGGCTTGATATCTTGCACAGATGCATGTGGCAAACATGATATCAGTCCTGCTGGCTATGAGATACATTAGAGACCCAATCATAGCCCTATAGAGATGTTCATCCACACACTCCCCCTTAAGATCAGGTCTAAGGGAGTGGTTTTTGGCAATGGGTGTCTTAGCAACCTTACAATCAGTCATGTTGAATCTTGTAAGTATGTCTTGTACATACTTTGACTGGCTTATAAAGATGCCATTGTCAACTTGCTTCACTTGAATTCCTAGAAAGAAATTGAGTTCCTACATGGCACTCATTTCAAACTAATTCTTCATCAGCCTCTCAAAGTCTTTACAGAGCTTTGGATTTGTTGACCCGAAGATAATGTCATCTGCATATACTTGAACCAGCATTAAGTCATTACCTATTCCTTTGATGAAGAGAGTTCCATCTATAGTACCTCTCTTGTAACCATGTTGACAGAGATACTGAGATAGTGTCTCATACAACTTTCTTGGAGCTTGGTACAACCCATAAAGAGATATCAAGCTTGTAGACATAATCAGGATGATCTGGGTCTGCAAAGCTAGGTGGTTGTTTGACATACACTTCTTCATCAATCACCCCATATAGAAAAGCACACTTGACTTCAAGTTGGTAGACCTTGAAATCCTTGGATGCAGCAAAAGCCAAGAATATTCTTACAGCTTCAAGTCTTGCCACAGGAGCAAAAACATCTGTGTAGTCAATTCCTTCTTCTTGTGTGTATCCTTGAACTACTAGTATGACCTTGTTCTTGATGACAACTCCTCTATCATCCTTCTTGTTTCTACAAACCCACTTGGTTCCTATGATAGTCTTCCATTAAGGAAGAGGACATTGGTTCCAAACCTTTTGTCATTTAAATTAAAGCAGTTTCTCTTGCATTGCTTCAACCCAACTTCTATCTTTCAAAGCCTCATCAACTTTCTTTGGCTCTATCTGGGACAAGAAACAAGAGTATAGACAAACATTTTTGTCATGGGTTTGTCCTCTTGTTCTCACCCTTATATCAACATTTCCAATGATGTTTGTGGTGGGGCGTGACTTATGGATCTAAAGTTGAGGGATCACAACAAGTTGGTTGGAAAGATATAAATTAGAGAAATTCAGATCTAGCAATGAAGTATCACCCACCACATCAGCATACCTATCAAGAGAGACTTAATCTAATGAGTTTGTGACATCATTTATGTTGTCTTCTATGGAGTGGTTAGCAGCATTAAGAACTTCTTGATCACTATCACCACCTCTAATTCCTCATACATTTGAAGATCCTTCACCTGAGTTTTGAACCTCTGAGCTGGATTTGTAGGCATCTTAGATGTACCAGCTAAATTTGTCATGTTTGTGCTGATAGGATCTTCACTTTCAGGGTTAGTTACCACTGGAGCCGAAGTAGTATTCTTGCTTGGTCTTCTCAGATCAAATCTTGGGTTAGGATCTCCTATTGATAAGTTACCTGTAGATCCTGAAACATTCTCACAAGATTTGTTAAAACAGTTGGTAACTAAATCAAGATCAAATAACCAATCAGGACCAGAACCTTTCACACTAGGAGTATGCTCATTGAAGGTCACATTGGCTGACTCCTCAACTACTTTAGTTTTGAGATTGTATACTCTATAAGCCTTAGCTTGGGAAGAGTATCTAATAAAGTGTCCATCATCTGATTTCTCATCAAATTTGGCTACTTGATCTTTGGTATTCAAGATGGTACATCTAAATGACCTGAGGAAACCAATGAATGTCTCCTTTTGTGCCATAGCTCATAAGGAGTCTTACCATGAGTCTTAACCACCAAAACTCTATTCTACATATAGCAAGCTATGTTGACTGCCTCTGCCCAGAAGGTGATGGGCAGTTTAGAGTCAGACAACATAGTTCTTACAGCCTCAATAAGTATCATGTTTCTCCTCTCAGCAACACCATTTTGCTGAGGAGTCTTGGGCGCACTATATTGTCTTGTTATACCTTTTTCATCGCAAAATGAATCAAGGATTTGGTTCTTAAACTCTGTTCCTTGATCACATCTTATGGTCTTGACCTTGTGATCAGATTGATTCTCAATTTTCAGAATGAAGTTCTTCAAGATCTCTCAGGAGTCTCATCCTTAGTCCTAAGGAAAAAGAACCAAATGAATCTTATGAAGTCATTTGTGATCACCAAACAGTATGAGGTCCTTCCTAAACTCATTACACTAATGGGGCCAAAGAGATCCCTATGTAATAAGTGTAGGGGAGTAGTGATAGATTTCCTTTCCTTTGGCTTGTGAGACACTTTGTGTTGCTTCCCTTTCAGGCATGCAACACAGTGGTCATCACTTGTAAACTCTTTCTTTGGCATTCCAGTTACCAAATCATTCTTAATTAATTTATTCATGTTTTTAAAGTTTAAATGGCACATTCTTTTATGCCAGAGGAAAGGCTCATCACTATTTGCTTTAGATAGAAAGCAAGAAACTTCTCCTAAGGGGGATGTTTCCTGCAATTCTATCTTGTACATGTTCCCTTTCCTTGGGGCTCTGAGTAGGATATGCTCTTGAGAAATGACCACCCCGGGCTTGAGAACAATGAACTCATGCTCAGTAAACAACATGTTGTGTCTCTAATCACAAAATTAGGATACACTCAGTGGATTGTATCCAAACTTTTTAACAAAATTTACCTTTTCAATGTTGAGCTTAACATTTATGACCATGCCCCTTCCTATAATATAACCTCAGCATCTCCTCCAAAAGCAACTGGCCCTCCATCAATTTTCTCGAAGTTTTTAAGTATAGAACCATTGCCAGTCATGTGCCTGGAACGACCACTATCAATGATACATACAATTCCCTTAGTCTTTAGCTGTTCCTGCATAAGAAAGAAGTGGTTAGTTACATTTGGAAACCCAAGCCTCGTTGGTCTTGGGCTTTTCAAAGTGATCTACAGACAATGTAATAGTAACTGATCCTATGTTCAACCTTTGAGGATCATTAGCTATTGTTGATGACGAACTTTCAGTCACTTGGTCTTTCTTCATCTTCCACACCATCTTTAAAGGATTGGACATGACCTTCAACACCTCAGAAGTTTTAATTACTTCTGAAGTTTTGGAGACTGGACCTTTAGAAGATATTGCTTTCACTACAGCAGGCTTCAGTACTTCGGAAGCATTCCTTTCTTCTGAGACCAAATTTTCTTCCGAACGCAAGTTTTTACTTGTCTTCTTTTTCACCTTGGAGCTTTCAAAGGAAAATTTTTTTCCTTCTGAAGCTAGTTATTCTTTCTTCTTCTTAGAAGTTTTCTCTTTGATCATGTGAATTCTTAGCAAGATGAGAAGTACTACCACACATGATGCTGTCCATTTGCTTCCTTCAGAGAGTTTCTTTTGAGAGAAAGACTAAACTTGATCACTTTCCACCTCCATCTTCATCTTTATAGATGATGCATCAAGCTTCTTAGGGAGAGGTTTGCTCTTGGAACTGGATGGTTCAGGCTGTGTAGTAGTGGTACACAACTTAGCAGCCTTCTTCTCTTTGCTGGAATGATTTGAACCTGAACTAGAACTCTTAGTATTAGAGTTCATAGTTGAGTCTTCAACATTGATCACTTCAAATCCTCCAGAGATAAACACTTGTTTCTGCTTAGAGTTGAAGTGGCCTTAATCTCTTGAGCCTTATTTGATCTCATCTTTGCTCTTCTGTTCAAGTTCTTCCTTTTAGACTTGGTCATCTCAGATTCTTTTCTCTCCTCAGGAGAATAGTGACCCTTCTTAAGATGATCTTCTTCACTCTTCTCAGAATCATCCTTCACTATCTTCACTTCATCCTCTTTAACAATAGGGTCTATGAGTGGAAGCTCATCTTCACAAGTTACACACCTTGGAGATCTTACAGACAATAGAGTGTGTAAAGGAGCTATCTCAGTAGATCCCAGTCTCTACTTATTCTGATAACAAACTTCTGCATGCAAGGATGAGGATATCATGTTCTTGAAGGTCTCTTCTTCAAGAACAAGTTTTTCTGCCCTGGCTTTGCTGATCACAAGCTTAGTCTGGCATTCAGTTAACCTAGTGATGAGATCTTTTATCTGAGTATTGTAGTTGGTATGTTCATGCTTAAGAGTTGAAAAGGTTTTCTCTAAATCTTCTATTTTAAGTGTGTAATCATTTTCAGCTCTTTTGAAATTAGCTTTTAAGATGTTTAAGGACTCAAGATCAGAACTCATCTCTAAGTTATAGGGCCTGTATTTGTTAACTTTAGCAATACATTCAGGTGTACAAAGATGTTCCAATACCTTGGTTTCTTCATGATCTGCCATCAGTGCTTGGTTGGGAGATGCATCCTCAACCTGAAAGCTCCAGTCAAAGCCTCCTTCTTCAATAGCAACTGTAGCTTGTTGCTTGGGCTTCTCATTCTGGTGAGATCCATCAGTGTAGTTTGGTCTGGTTTGTGCTTGGCTACCATTTGTCTGTCATTCCTTGCACTCTCTAGCAAAGTTTCCCATTTGGTTACAGTTGTAACACTTCACCTTGCTTTTGTCCAGCCCAAACATTCCATTAGTTGTATTGCTAGGAAACTTCCTCTATGTCCTCTTGTAGAAATTCTTGGCTCTTTGAGTTAAAAGAGCCATCTGCTGGACTATTTCCATGTACTCCAGATTATCTGGATGGATACAGTCCAGGTCTTCAAGGGTAAAGAGAAAGTTGTCTGTGCTTTCATCAGTAGTCACAAAGGCTTATGAAGAGCTTGTCTCTTGGAATGGGCTTCCATGGATGTAGCTCTCTCTTGGTGTCTCTAGGAAGGTGATGAAAGGACCCTTTTGTGAGTTGTCAGGGTAGCAGATGAGATGATACTGTGGTTCTCTATAATCCCTTTCAACCACATGAATGCCTAAACTCTACTGAATGTTGGAGTTACCAAATGAATTTTGCATGTTCATCTCCATCTGGTATCCATTGAGGATACCATACAACTCAGTAAGATTAAGGGTCTTGAGGTTCTCAGTCCTGTTAATGACCACATAATAGTGTGTCAATTGTCTGGGAAGAGAGGACATGAACTTTCTCACAATGTCCCTATTCTCAAGAGTTACTCCAACATCCGTTAGAGTATCCACTATCTCAACATACCTAAAGTACTGTTGAGTCATGGTTTCACCTATCTTGAAGGTGAAGTTCTCAAACTGCTGCTTGAAGAGGTCTATCTTGTTCTAATTTGCTTCATTTGACCCCTCATACATCAGCTTTAGTGCATCCCATAGTTGCTTGGCAGTCTTGCACTTCTTGAAGCCTCTATAGATAGAGTTTGGAAGAGCAGTTTGGAGGGCGGTCATGGCCTTCTGATCTATATCAATCTTCTTCTGGTTTTCATCAGAATAATCAGCCACTTCCTTTGGTATCATACCACCACCAGCAGCAGCTGAAAGGGGTTGATGGTACATGAGGTCCATAGACAATAGATCCCCACATCCTAGAGTCTTGAGACTTGATGAAGAATTCCATTCTTTGGCACCAAGTGTCATAGTCATCAGGAGTGATCAGTGAAGACTTTGTCATAGTACCAGTTTCAACATCAGCCTTTGTGATAGCAGCCATTTGAGATGTTAAGTATTTTGTGAAATTGAAAGGATTTAAGATGGTGAGATCTTACAATCAAGAGCCTAAAATACTCTGATACCAATTGCAGGACCATGTAAAGGGTGGTCAATACAATCAGTCTCACAACGAGGAGAGTTTTAGAACACTTAACAGATCAAATGGGGAACCGGGTTTGAGTAAATGATACTAAGAACACAAGTAAGTAATGAGACAGAACTAAGAACAAGAATAGAGAAGTATGGTTTTCAAGGATGTTATGTATTGCTCTCAAGTTCTATTACAAGTGTTACAAAGCTTAAAAGAAATACAAGGACCTAAGATACTTTATACTACATCCTACAACCATCAATACTTTAAAAGACAGTTGGAAACACTAATCTAGCCAACAAGATCAATGTAGAGTCAAAAGGCAGATTGCCTTTTGACTAGTGACTATGACATGCCATAGCTCATATCCTTTTCTATTAAAAAAAGGTTAACAGGTACAAAGTAGGAAGTTATAGACAAAGACCATAATCTACAGTTTACAAAAGCATGGACTTTTCACCAACTTGTATAAGTTGGTGAGTCTTCAGAGTTCCAGCGAAAAGTATGTCAGCTTTATGAAAAAATTGATCAGAGAAAGCATGTCTTCTCTGTCTTTGAAAGAAATCAGTCTTCACAGCAAATTGGCTTTGGAAGACTTTGTCTCTGAAGCTTTGGAAGACTTCATCTTTGGCTTCGAAAGATTTGGACTTTGGATTTGGAAGATTTGACACTTAGAATATTTTCTGTGGAGAGTGTAAAAATTTCAAAGAAACTTCTACCTTGCCCGTCAGTGCATGCATGCAGGAGATCCGGGGTTGTTTTGGCTTTTTTGGTTTCATCAGCCTTCTAATCTTCTAATATAACCTTACAAAAACCAACCGCTCCATCCAAACCAAAGGCCAAGGTTGTCAAGTGAGTGCCATCTAAGTCATCTAGGCCAACTGCCGAAAGCACTCAAAGGACAACCACTCAACAAGCTCCAGTGTCCATAACTGCCAAATCCACATCAATGGCCTTCTTTCAGAAAAGGAAGGAAAAAGTTCTAGAAAGATGACTCCTAGCTGCTCAACTTGAGTTAAAAGAATTCCACTTTGATAAGGTCATGGAATGGAGTCTTGCTTAGATGAAATCATAGCTAATAGCTGTAACTTATGTTGAAATGAAGAAATCAGTAGAGTTAGCTAAAAGGAAAAGAGCTAAATCAGATAGAAAATAAGTAGAGAGAGTCAGACAGGAGACAAAAATAAGCAACAGATGAAGATGTTCCTTAAATACTATGGTTTCTCTGGCAAGCAAGTAAGGCCAATGAGTATGTCTAATCTTGATCTAAATATTAGAGAAATAAAAAACAGAGTTGTAGCTGGTGAGCTCCCAAAGTAGTAAGTAGCTAGGGAGTAATGGAAAATATAGCAAACAAGAACCAAGAGAACTATTCAGAAGTCTTACCACCCGCCGACTAAGCCTCCAGCATCTCCTCACTCTAAACTCCACTGCCTTTTATGAAAATCAGCCAGTCTTATAGTCCTTGCTATAAGAAGACTGTGCCAAAAAGAGTTGTAAAGGAAAGGGTGATTGACCTAGAGGTGGAGGAGAAGATACTCAAAGGAACAAAGGTTTTGGGTGCTGGTTATGTATCCCAAATGATAACATTTGCAGTCAAGAAGCCAAATGGTGATGTCTTATACTATGATCATGAGAACGAGATAATTGATCTGCCCCTTGACATCATAGATCAAATATTTAAATGAGAAGTCCAAGGTGCTACGTCAGAACGTATTATCCTTAGTTAAGGCTGAGGCTGGTGAGGAAATCCTTGAATTCCATTATCAGCATATAACCCAATAGTGGAATGGGAATATCACAAGAATAAGGAGACATACTTAATGACCAGATCAGCAGCTAGAAGGGCAACTCACTCAAGAAATCAACTAGTTTGCTTCTACATATTTGAGATAGTTGATCTAACTAGAGCATGGCTAAGGAACACAACCAGTGACTCTAAGGCAAAGGAAGTAGAGAAGGTGCTGCTAAGAATTTACAAGTCTCATCTAGAAAAGTTAATGCAGACTTCAAAACATAGGAGAAAAAAGAAAGAGTCTAAAGCTACTAAAGCCACCCCATCTGCTAATCATGTACCTAACACTCAACTACAATCATCTCCTCCTAGCATCCAAACAGCTCAAACCACTAAGCATGTTTCTCCAATGATCTAATAACCTTTTCCAACAGAAGAATCTCCAACACAAAGCCAGTCTGTTCAATCAAAGTATGAATTTGTTATCACCAGAGTTGCTGAAAGAGTAAGACAGGGTTTGGAAAATCCTAAGCAAACTTACAAAAGAGAACTCTTAGAATCTAAGCAAGAAGAAGGCTCAGAGGGTGATGGTATAATTATTATCAAATAAGCTTATTACCTAAAGGCTTAGAGATACTTCATTGAGAGAAAGATCAAGTTCAAATCTTTCTTCCTGACTGAGATAGAAGTTCTAAACCTCAACTCTGAATACCTACAAAAGATCTTCACCTTGATCTTGGAATATGAAGGCATGCGAGATAAGTACAAATCTATTGCTTTTATTCTGAAGATAAAGATTGGGAACAGAGTTGAAGCAAAACAAAGTGGAGACAAGAAGAAGATGTTCTACATGTGACTCCATTGAGAATTCAAGACCTAATCATACATTGGAGCTAAAATTCCTCAACCAACACATTCTGTCTAACTTTTGCTGGTGATGGCAAGACTAAAGTCAAAGAGTATGATCTTTTTAGACTATATCTGCACAACATAAAGGACTTCGTCAATCTACCTCTTGCAAAACCCTTCAAGAGATATGTTAGAGCCCTTAGAAGATTAACATTTATCTTTTACTTTGTCATAGTATAGGGACTTGTTTTGTAAATATATGTTCCTTGTTTCTTTTGATAATATATATAGGATACTTTATGTATTGTGTAAAAAAAAGGGGGAAGTGAACCACTGTAAGTCACCCATACACTTTGTATCCACAGCTTTTGCTATCAATAAGATCTATGAATTTTTAAAGTAATTGCCTGTCTTTTGATTATTTAGTGTTTGAATTGATCATTGCATTACAATATCATCACATATCAATCCATTTGAACTTGTCAAATGGTATCAGAGCTTTCGGTTTAGTGATCAGAGCTTATTATCGGCATGATTGAGCTCTTTGAATCACTTGAAATCTGTGTTGATTGCAATTTGATTGATTAATTGTTGTTTTTAGTTGTGATTCATCCTGAGAAACATGAATTGAATCATAATTTGGTGTTTAATCCATTCAGAATTGAGTATTGATCAGATTTGTGTGTGAAAAGGTGTTCTTCATTTTTGGACCTTAATTCAATTAGAAAATAGATTTGTTGTTGTTGTTTGATCAAAATGATGATTGATGATTGTTAATCGATCTAGTTACTACCTAATTGAAAGTTTTTAAATCAATTGAACAAGTTTTGAAGAATTTGATAAGATCTGGTTCTGTTGAAGATGATGAATTAGGCGCTTGTTGTGTGAAAAACTTCTGAAATTTTGCAAAGTGTTCAGACGCTTTACAACTATTTAGGTGTATTATTACTGTTGAGGCATTTTCAGACTAGGCAATTTTCAACTGTTTGGATGCATTGTGACTGTGGACTTTGTTGAAACTTTAAGCAATTCTAGGCGTTTGGAGACTGTTTGGGCGTTTTTGGTTAAAATCAGAAATTTAACCAAGTACCCCAGGCGTTTATTCACTGTTTGGGCGTTTGAAAACTGTTCAGACGCATCATCAGGCAGACGTTTTAGAATTCAACTAAGGCATTCCCTTAGGCCTTTCTTGTTCAAAGTTAGGCGTTTCAAAAGCATCAGGCGCATCAGTATTTAGACTTTTCATTAAACACTTAGAAATTTTCAAAGACTGAAATCCAAAAATATTTTCATTTCATAGTTTCATTTTAAATTTTAAAAACAACAAAAACAAGTCATTTTCATTAATTCAAAATACAAAATGGTTAAGTCTGAAGATTCAGAGAACAGGGTTCCCAAGCTTAGAAATAGAGCTGATTTCAAAAATTGGTCTCTAAGATTAAAGCATCATCTAAACTCCATTAACACTGACTTATGGAAGTCAATAGAGAAAGGACAACATATCCTAATTACATCCGATGGTCCTGATCTAACATCAAGTTTAGCTCTTGTTGCTGAAGTTCAAAATGAAGACTGGTCTGAAGAAAATGATCCTAAGGTAGATGGTGATTTAGAAAATAATGATGAAGATTATGATTGGAGTGACAATTCAGAAGAAATTGCACTCATGGCTCAGTCTGAACAACCAAAGGTTGAGCATCCATCATTTGATTCTAAGACTTCTTCTTCAAGTTATCCTGAAATTCCTGTCGAAGTCAGAGAAAAAATGTGCACAAAAGCATGTTTTGATCAAGTTGAGCATTACAGAACATATTCATTTAAAATCTGTGACAAACTTAAACAAGAAGAAGAAATGCACAACAAACTGAAAAATGATCACAAAGTCTCTGATGAAAAGATCTTATCTCTTCAGACCTCATGGAATAAAACTCAAAAAGAACTTGAACTTGTTAAAAAACAACTTGAGGACACTAAAGATTTAGAAGAAGAAAAAATAGCTCATGCTGCTACATAGGTGGATCTAGCTAAAGTTAAGAGTTCTAAAACCTTTGTAGAACAGTTGGTAAGTAAGAGGAAAGATAAAAACAAAACAGGTCTAGGTTTCACACATGAGCCCATGCCTGAATCTATCTCAAACACTATACCAAAAAACTTTAATACACATGATTACTCACCTGAAAACAAAGCTAAGCTAAAAGCCTTTCAAAATAAGAATAAAATAGAAAATTGCAAAAAGAAAAGAGAAAATTATAAAATAAAAACCCACAAAAATAGAGTTTATTTGTTAGTTTATTATTTTAGGAATGAATCTGCCTTTGCAATTTGTGAGAAATGATAGATACATTGGTTCTGATCGGTTGCATACTCCGCTTGCTGATAAAGTTTGATGTGATCAGATATGATGTGCAGGTAAGCTCATACAATTATACTGAAAAAGTAAATTCTTGTGATTAAACTAAATCAATCATGCTTTCATGTTTGTCCATCTTAGTACCAATGAGTAGTGTTGACTTCTCTAATTGATTGTTGTAAAGTCACATACTCACACCTGGTGGTGATATGAATAACCTTGAGATCTGTTTAAAGCATCTATTCACTTCTCTGTTATGAGTCATCATAGACCTGAAATAACGAGATATCCTTTGTTGTAAGTCATTATAGACCTGGGTATTCTCACCTGATACAAAAGATGCCAATGTGCACAACCTAAACATGAGATCTGGTTGTACGTATATGTCAGGTTAATAAGTTGAGAAAAGTGCTTTCTTGCATATCTTGACAAGAGTTAAGCTCTCTAAGTCTAAGTGTGGATTCCATAATGTCATATCTTATCGAACCTTAAGCAATCCAAGAATTAAAAAAGTAAGTGTACTGATTGTCTTGCCAAAAGCACTCATTTTTTGTCCTTAGATCTCGTGTCTCCTCTGCTGCGGGAACGCTGACCTGGAACACACTTGATCAGGATTTAATCACTGTCTATGACTATCCACCATTTTATTTTATTTTTATGCACTAATCTTAACTGATATGATCTCACTGCAGGCATGTGATTCAAATGTGTATAGTAAATTTTTATTCTGCTTTAATTTAGATTTTTACATGATTTTCTGTGTGCAGGGATGTTGATACTGATTGGTTTGCTCTACTTGCAAAATAAAAGAAACTTATAAGTTTGTAAACTTAAAAGTTTAAAGGGAGTAAAACTGTAAAAGAGAAAATGAATGGAAAGTGTCAAAATGTGAAAAAGAAATAAAAAATAAAGTGCTTTGGATGAAAAGGATGAAGCTAAAAATTCAAGCATGTGTGTGTTAGATATGATACAAAAATGAACCTAAAAAGAATTCAAAATAAGTGGAAAAGCTTCTTATAAACAAAATAAAAACAAAAATGAGACTATTTGTGTTGTAAAAGTTTCAAAATAGAGACTAAAATGACGAGAAATTATTTGAAAAATCAAAATTGGTTCAAAGTCGTCTTTCAAAATGTGTTTGGTTGGTGTTTGAATTGAAAATTCATGTTTAAAAATGAAAATATGAGTTTCAAATGATTTGTGGTGATCTTAAACAAAAAGAATTTGATATTGTTAAATTTGAGGGTAATTAATGTTCATCTTGGGTGATAGTAAAAAATTTGACTAAGTGTTGAGATAATGTGCATGAACAGTGGTAATGTGCACAAACAGTGTTCGTATGGATGTTGTGAAAGTTTCCAAAGTGTCAGACTCATGGAAGGTTTCTCATGCGCCTAAATAGTGCTCAAAAGTCTAAATCAGGAGTATGATGAATTTTAGGAATTTGTCCAAGTGTTGAGCGTTTTGTTCAAGTACATGCACCTAAACAGTTGTCATGTTGCTGAAAATGGTTAAGCGTTGGGCGTAAGCTCATGCACCTGAACAGTTCCAGACATTCCAATGTGGTTAGACGTTTGAATGTGATCTTTCTTCTAAGTGTTGGGTATTTCAACAAGTCCCAATCGTCTGAACAGTGTTTAAACTTGCAAGCTGCTCAACATCTGGTGATGTTGAAAATATTCCAAGTGTAGATGCTTCTTTCTAGCCATGCGCCTGAACAGTGCCCAAGCACCTGAACAAAGCTCATGCATCTGAAGATTTATTATGAAATGTACCTAAGTTTGCAATGCGTCTAAGCCTCATGTGCTGTCACAGTTGTCATGCGCTTAAGACTTTTTACACTTATATATATTCAACACTTGGTAGTTTTCATTATTTTTCACAAACTCAAACTCTCTGTTACACTCATTCACTCACCCGATACAATCATACATTCATTATTTGATTGTTACCTGTTAATCTGTAACACCCAAAACTTCGGTCAAAATAAAAAGGAAAGAAAAGTATTTTGAAGAAAATAAAAAGAAGGCAAAGTTGAGAGGTTCTTTGTGTAAATAGTACCAAAAAGTCAAAAATGCACTTTATATGGGCATGGCCACCCATATCATCTTGCTGTTGCTGTTGTTCGACCGAAAAGAAGAAGAAAGAAAGCTGCAGACCAGCTCTCTCGGTTCCAAGAAGGAAATAGAACTGAAATCTTCCAGGTTAGTGGGTTTTTGTTGATGTTTGGCTCGGATCTTTGTGGTTTTCCACCTTAGAAACCGATTTCTAAGTGTTGCATGTGCAT
Organism: Flaveria sonorensis; assembly: GCA_025506505.1. Lineage (NCBI taxonomy): Eukaryota > Viridiplantae > Streptophyta > Magnoliopsida > Asterales > Asteraceae > Flaveria > Flaveria sonorensis. The sequence continues at coordinate 29,064,980 of CM046440.1, read as the reverse complement.
TGGTTGGTTGTTTTGCTTGTTTAGGTTTTTGGACCTGTGTGTAAAAGCAAGTTTGGAGGAGTTTTACTTGTCTTCTACACAAGGTGAGTTCTAGGACCCCGGTTTTATGTTTTTAAACTTCTTTGGGGCTGAAAATGCATATAAAATGTTTTACAACCATCATGAATGTTAACCATGTGTATATGTGTATGAATTTCTGTGTTTTGCGAGGACTTAAGCTTGTTCTAAGAGTTTATCATGATAGATCTATGTTAAGAATGTATGAGAATGAGGTTTTAGAACTGGTTATAGCATAAGTCTCATTTACAGGTCTGATGGTTCATCCGCATTTACACTGTGATAATTGCCTAAGTGTTTGTCCACCCGCATTTACTTTTGTTCACCCGCATTTGTAGTTGTTCACCCGTATTTGCCTTAATTCAGCCTAAGTGTTCATCAACATTTCTTTTGTATATGCGCATTTGCTACAGTGTTCATTAGCATTTCCTTTAAGACAATAATTACCAAGTATTCACCCGTATTTGCAAGTTGTTCACCCGCATTGGTTTTGTTCACCCATATTTGCAAGTTGTTCACCCGTATGTGTTCTCCTTCATCCATATTTCCTTAGGACTTAAGGAATTTTCTGGGATTTGGAAGATCAGAAATAGGGTTTGACCATGGTTACTTGATGCTTTTATTTGATTATCTTATGCATGTTGTGGGCTGCCCTTTTGTGCCTATTATGATAATATTATGTGGCCTTATGTGGTTTGTTCATAATTATGAAGTATTATTAATCAAGTGAAATATTAATGCTATTGAAAAGTGGAACATAAAGAACGTAAGAAAGTCTTGCAAGCAAATTCACAAGGAGGTTCACAACCGCTAGGTTGTTAGCTCAACTGTGTGTGGTTTAGCTGACCCCAGAGGATACACACAGGGTCAATCTTTAAGATTGAGGGGACCACTGTTGCTGCCCCGGTACTGGAGTCAGCATTAGTGCACCACAGATGGGGTCTATTTATAGACCTCAGGCCCAGTACCAGGTTTATTCGCATTTTATGGGGGGTATAGCACTTTGGTCCATATCGAGGTGAAAGATTAAAAAGTAAAAGTCTCAAAAGTGCGGCCATGGAAATGGTGAAGAAAATTTATGATGATGATATGAATGTAACTGATTGTATGTATGATGTATGATCACATAAGAAGGAGGAATATGGTATTTTAAAAGGGTATTTTCCTATATAAAGCTTACAAGATATTTTCCTATGATTTTAAAACTAGAACTCACTCAACAAAGCTGACTTTTATGCATTTTCAGTTGGCAGGTAATTTTGCTGAGGATGGCACTCGGGGAGGCTACTCGTCGGGGAAAGGCTGACATCCATTCTTGAATATAATGTTGTTGTTTTGTAATGCAAACTAATGATCTTTTGTAACTATGCCAAACATGTATTACTTAGCAACAGTATTTATAAATTAATGAATGGCTTTTTAAATGTTTAAATTCTGCTGCATTGTGATATTGAATTATGAAATGTTTTATAAATTATGGTGTGAATGTCCAACTGTGAGGTCTCCAGAGACGGGGCCTTACAAGTTGGTATCATAGCCAAAGTTTAAGAGAATTGGGTAAATATTTTCAAAAACCTAAACTTAAACTGAGATTGGGACGAATGGAGAGATGCCAGCCCGAGTAGCTACGTGTCATCAGGTATTTCGTTTCTTAATGATAACCGGTATTATGTGTGCATGCTATTTGATTTATGTGCTTTAGTTGATTTGAATACTGATGTAGTCAGGATAGGAAATGCTTGGGGGATGAAGAGTAAAGTAAGTGGCTAATCACAACTGGCCACTGTAATTAGGGACTTACTATACTTGATATAAACTGAGCTATTACCTTGAATGACCGTGTGAGTGTTTGAATCTTATAGTGTTAGAGGATGGCTGGTGGTAGATCATCTAAGGCTTCTAGAGGTGGAGTACGGGGTGGTCATGCTGGCAGACCCCGGGCCGCAAAGAACATGGCGAGAACTACAGAGACGGCTCCTGCTAAGCCTGAGCTTCATCACCCGGAGGGAGTGGATAAAGTGCCAATTTAAGGGCCTCAGTGAAAGAGGCAGTGGTGGAGGAGGTTCACCAAGTCATGCAGATGATCCTACCGTCTGTCATGACTGAGGTGATCCGGGCCGTAAGGAAGGATGAGAGGAAAGAAAAGGAGGAAGAGAGAAGGGCTGCTGCTGGGAGAAGGGAGAATGAGGGAGATCATGATGATGAGGAGGAGATGAATGTTGAAAGGGGAGCCTCCAGTGATGAAGAAGATGTAGAGGTGCGGGAAACCACGAGGGGATGCAGCTACGGGGCATTCCAACGGTGTAAACCCCCTACTTTTGACGGCAACGGTAACGCTGCTACTGCCCACCGCTGGGTTAGAGAGATGGAGGCAGTGTTGGGTATTAGTGAGTGCAGTAAGGATCAGAAGGTGAAATTTTCCACTCACTCATTTGTTGACTCGCTCTGTGTTGGTGGGAAAATATTGTCCAAGCCGAGGGCAGTAGGGCCATCGGGAGGATGAGATGGGGAGATTTGAAGAAGTTGGTTGTTGAGGAATTCTATCCTTATAGGGAACTAGACAAGATAGAGAGAGTTCCTACATCTTGAGGCAGGAACCATGACCCACCAGCAATGCACCACCAAGTTTAATGAAATGGCGAGGCTGGTGCCGGATCAGGTGACACCATTGTCGAGGAAGATTAAGAGGTATGTGCAGGGACTGCCGGCTGATATCCGTAGGCACTTGATTGTCACCCGACCAAGCACTTTTAGGTTGGCAGTGGATCTGGCTGGGAGGCTTAACGATGAGAGAGAGATATCGGTGGTTGAGGTGAAGAAGGCAGGTGGTGGTGACAAGAACTGGAATGGAAAGAGGTTTGGGCGTGGTGGTTTCACCCAAAATAGCAAGAGGCCGAGGATGGATGACCACCGGGTTGTTGCAGCAAGCTCGGGGTTGAACCGGTGTGACAAGTGTGGGAAGGAACATAGAGGGGAATGCCTTTTGGGATCGAATATTTGCTTCAGACGTGGGAAGCCCGGTCATAGGGCAAAAGATTGTTGAGTGTTGAGGTGCTTCCATTGTGGCGGAACTGGCCACAGAAGCCACGAGTGCAGGAAGCCGAGGGCTAAGACCTCTAGGGGCAAGAAGGTGGCTGAAGAAGGGGGCAGAGGGCAAGTGCTAGAGCCTTCACGATGACCCGAGAGGAAGCACGGGTAGACCCCGATGTCGTGTCGGGTATGTTTCTAGTAAATCAAACTTGTGCCTCTGTATTATTTGACTCTGGTGCTAGTAGGAGTTTCATATCTGCTGCTTTCTATGCTAAGCTGCCTGTTAGTAGTAGAAGAATTGATGAGCCATTTGATGTAGAAACTGCTATTGGTATGTCTACCAGAATTTCTGATATGATTGGGGATTAGGGTATAGAGTTAGAAGGCCATAGGTTCGCTGCTAAACTATTTGTGATGCCCCTAGGCGGATTTGATGTAGTTCTGGGGATGGATTGGTTGGCAGCCTATGAGGCAAACATCGTGTGTCGGAAGAAGATGATTCGGTTAGTTGCACCCGATGGGAGTTCAGTGACAGTTTATGGTGATCGCGTCACTACGGTTCCGAAGGTGATTTCGATGGTGGTGGAAGAGAAGTGCATGAGACGGGGATGTCGTGCCTACCTGGCGTATGTAAAGGATGTGGACACGTCGATACCACAATTGTTAGAAGTGCCCGTTGTGTGTGAGTTCCCAGACGTGTTCCCAGAAGACTTACCAGGCGTGCCACCGGACCACGAGATTGAATTTCGGATTGACCTGATACCCGGTGCGCAACCCGTTGCCAAGGCACCGTATTGGTTAGCTTCAACCGAGATGAAAGAACTGATGGATCAGCTACAGGATCTGATGGATAAGGGGTTTATTAGACCAAGTATCTCTCCTTGGGGTGCTCCGGTATTATTCGTAAAAAAGAAAGATGGTAGTATGAGAATGTGTATAGACTACCGAGAGTTGAACAAGTTGACAGTAAAGAACCGATACCCCCTACCGAGAATTGATGACCTATTTGATCAGCTTCAGGGTGCCAGTTAGTTTTCCAGGATAGATCTTCGATCTGGCTACCATCAGCTGATGGTAAAGGAACAAGATATCCCGAAGACAGCGTTCTGCATGCATTATGGACATTACGAGTCTCTCGTCATGTCATTCGGTTTAACTAACGCGCCAGCTGCCTTTATGGATCTGATGAACCTAGTCTGTCGGCCGATGTTAGATAAACCAGTGATTGTTTTTATTGATGATATTCCGATTTATTCGAAGAGCAAAGAAGAACATGCCGGCCACATAAGTGAAGTGTTGGAGACACTTAGAAAGGAGAAGTTATATGCTAAATTCTCTAAGTGTGCTTTTTTGGCTGCGGGAAGTTCAGTTTCTAGGTCATGTGGTGAATACCGAAGGAATTATGGTGGACCCGGCAAAGGTTGAGGCGGTAATGCAATGGAAGTCTCCAAAGACACCATCCGAGATTCGCAGTTTCTTGGGTTTGGCGGGTTACTACCGAAGGTTTATCCAAGACTTTTCCAAGATAGCCTCACCTTTGACTAAGTTGACATGCAAGGATGTGAAGTTTGTGTGGGGACGAGAGCAGGAGGATGCTTTTGAGGAGTTAAAGGCAAGATTAACTCAAGCTCCTGTTTTGACATTACTTGAAGGGAGTGAAGACTTAGTGGTGTATTCGGATGCCTCCTATTCGGGACTGGGTTGCGTGTTAATGCAACGTGGGATAGTATAGCCTACGCGTCCTGACAGTTGAAAACCCACGAGGGCAGTTATCCCACGCATGATTTGGAGCTTGCTACTGTGGTCTTTGCATTAAAGATTTGGCGGCATTACCTGTACGGGGTAAAATGTACAATCTTCACGGACCACAAGAGCCTAAAGTATTTCTTTGAGCAGAAAGATCTCAATATGAGAAAAAGGAGGTGGTTGGAGTTGATCAAGGATTATGACTGTGAGATCCATTACCACCCGGGCAAGGCCAACGTGGTGGCCGATGCTCTTAGCCGAAAAGAGAGACCCGAGCTGATTCGGGTGAAGGCGTAACAGTTGGTGATGACCTTAGATGTGATGGCACAGGTTAAAGGATTCCAAGATGAAGCGTTAAAAGAAGATCGCCTCAACTCCGAAAGGATGAGAGGTTTAGTCGCAGAATTGGGAGAGAATACCCACGGGGTCAAAACCCGCTTTGGACGGATGTGGATTCCTCGATATGGGAATCTACATGGGCGAATTATGGATGAAGCTCATAAGACTAGATACTCCATTCATCCCGGTGCTACCAAGATGTATCAAGAGATGAAGAAAGATTACTGGCGGCCGGGTATGAAACGTGACGTGGCAGAGTATGTGAGTAAGTGCCTCACTTGCTTGCAAGTGAAGGCAGAACATCAGAAGCCATACGGGAAGACCCAACCCTTGGATATACCCAAGTGGAAGTGGGAGCACATCACCATGGACTTCATCACGAAGCTACCCCGTACGACGAGGGGGTATGATACCATATGGGTGATAGTTTATCGTCTAACAAAGAGTGCTCACTTCCTATCGATCCGCGAGATGTATTCATCCGAGAGATTGGCGGATCTATTCATCAAAGAGAATGTAGCTCGTCATGGCATGCCGGTGTCAATCGTGTCAGATCGTGACACCCGGTTCACTTCGAAGTTTTGGAAAAGATTCCATGATGCGATAAGGATGAGGCTACACATTAGCACGGCTTATCATCCTCAGACAGATGGTCAGTCTGAGAGGATGATCCAGACACTCGAAGATATACTTCGTGCATGTGTTATAGACTTTGGAGGAAGCTGGGATGACCACCTACCGCTAGCCGAGTTCTCAAACAACAACAGTTATCATGCCAGCATTGGTATGCCACCATATGCGATGCTATATGGTAGAAGGTGTAGAACGCCCGTGTGTTGGGGAGACATCGGGCATTAAGAGTTGGGAAGTATCGAGGTGATCGAGGCTACAACTGAAAAGTTGGAAAAGATCAAAGCCTTTATGAAGGCGGCAAAAGATAGGCGGATGTCGTATGCCGACAAAAGGCGTAGACCGATTGAATTCAATATGGGTGATAGAGTCATGTTGAAGGTCTCACCTTGGAAAGGGATCATCCGGTTCCGGAAGAGGGACAAGCTGAGCCCGAGATACATAGGGCCTTTCCGAATCGTTGCACGAGTAGGGGAGGTAGCCTATCGATTAGAATTGCCTGAGGAGTTAAGTGGAATTCATCCAACATTCCATGTATCCCATCTAAGAAAGTGCTTAGCCTACGAAGACATGATTGTACCACTGGAAGATAACTATGTAGAGCAACCAGTGGCAATCGTCGATCGAAAGGAGAAGCGGTTGAGGAATAAAGTGGTTCCACTTGTGCGGGTGCAGTGGAAACACCAGAAGGGTTCTGAGTCTATGTGGGAGACTGAAGAAGAGATGAGACAACATTACCCACATTTATTCAAAGAGTGACAGGTTTCGGGGACGAAACCTCTTTAAGGGGGGTAGACTTGTAACACCCGAAACCTCGGTCAAATTAGAAAGGAAAGAAAAGTATTTTGAAGAAAATAAAAAGAAGGCAAGGTTGAGGGGTGCTTTGTATAAATAGTACCAAAAAGTCAAAAATGCACTTTATATGGTCATGGCCGCCCATATCATCTTGCTGTTGCTATTGTTCGACCGAAAAGAAGAAGAAAGAAAGCTGCAGACCAACTCTCTTGGTTCCAAGAAGGAAATAGAACTGAAATCTTCCAGGTTAGTGGGTTTTTGTTGATGTTTGGCTCGGTTCTTTGAGGTTTTCCACCTTAGAAACCGATTTTTAAGTGTTGTATGTGCTTTGGTTGGTTGTTTTGCTTGTTTAGGTGTTTGGACCTGTGTGTAAAAGCAAGTTTGGAGGAGTTTTACTTGTCTTCTACACAAGGTGAGTTCTAGGACCCCGGTTTTATGTTTTTAAACTTCTTTGGGGCTGAAAATGCATATAAAATGTTTTACAACCGTCATGAATGTTAACCGTGTGTATATGTGTATGAATTTCTGTGTTTTGCGAGGATGTAAGCTTTTTCTAAGAGTTTAGCATGATAGATCTATGTTAAGAATGTATGAGAATGACGTTTTAGAACTGGTTATAGCATAACTATCATTTACAGGTCTGATGGTTCATCCGCATTTACACTGTGATAATTGCCTAAGTGTTTGTCCACGCGTATTTACTTTTGTTCACCCGTATTTGCAGTTGTTCACCCGTATTTGCCTTAATTCAGCCTAAGTCTTCATCAGCATTTCTTTTCTATATGCACATTTGCTACAGTGTTCATTAGCATTTCCTTTAAGACAATAATTACCAAGTATTCACCCACATTTGCAAGTTGTTCACCCGCATTGGTTTTGTTCACCCGCATTTGCAAGTTGTTCACCCGCATAAGTTTTGTTCACCCGCATGTGTTCTCATTCATCCGCATTTCCTTAGGACTTAATGAATTTTCTGGGATTTGGAAGATTAGAAATTAGGGTTTGACCATGGTTGACTTGATGCTTTTATTTGATTATCTTATGCATGTTGTGGGCTGCCCTTTTGTGCCTATTATGATAATATTATGTGGCCTTATGTGGTTTTTTTCATAATTATAAAGTATTATTAATCAAGTGAAAGATTAAAGCTAATAAAAAGTGGAACATAAAGAACGTAAGAAAGTCTTGCAAGCAAATTCACAAGGAGGTTCACAACCGCTAGGTTGTTAGCTCAACTGTGTGTGGTTTAGCTAACCCAAGAGGATACACACAGGGTCAATCTTTAAGATTGAGGGGACCACTGTTGCTGCCCTGGTACTGGATTCAGCATTAGTGCACCACGGATGGGGTCTATTTATAGACCTCAGGTCCAGTACCAAGTTTATGCGCATTTTATGGGGGGTATAGCACTTTGGTCCATATCAAGGTGAAAGATTAAAAAGTAAAAGGCTCAAAAGAGTGGCCATGGAAATGGTGAAGAAAATTTATGATGATGATAATGAATGTAACTGATTGTATGTATGATGTATGATCACATAAGAAGGAGGAATATGGTATTTTAAAAGGGTATTTCCTATATAAAGCTTACAAGATATTTTCCTATGATTTTAAAACTAGAACTCACTCAGCAAAGCTGACTTTTATGCATTTTCAGTTGGCAGGTAATTTTGCTGAGGATGGCACTCGGGGAGGCTACTCGTCGGGGAAAGGCTGACATCCATTCATGAATATAATGTTGTTGTTTTGTAATGCAAACTAATGATCTTTTGTAACTATGCAAAACATGTATTACTTAGCAACAGCGTTTATAAATTAATGAATGGATTTTTAAATGTTTAAATTCTGCTGCATTATGATAATGAATTATGAAATGTTTTATAAATTGTGGTGTGAATTGTAACACCCCGAAATTCTATTTAAAAGAAAACGAAAGGAAAAGTATCTGGAAGGAAAAGATAAAGGATACTAGTTGAAGAGGGGTAAAGTGTACAACGTATAAAACTTTATTATTATATTAATAAAATGGGTATGGCCACCCACTTTAAAGCATATCTGCTTTCTGTTCTCGGTCAAGAAGAAGAAGAAGAAAGGGATGCTGGTTTTGGAGAAGAAGATGGAAGGAAAAGCGGCAAAAGAAGGTTGTTCTTGGGATTTTTGAGGCTGAAATCACAAGTGGAGGTGTTTGGTTTGAAGAGTTGCTTCAAGGTGAGTTTCTAGATCCCCTTTCTACTGGTTTTCTAAGTGTTTGGGGCTGTTATGCATACCGGGTAGAAGGTTTCTAAACCAAACCGTGAGTTTCAACATGATGATCGATTGTGTTCTATTGATGTATGTTTTTAGATGTTTTCCTAAGATGTGTATGATGTTTAGTTTGTTTTAAGTATGTAGTATGATAGATTTATGCTAACGATGTGTTAGGATGATGATTGGGAGCTGGTTATAGCATAAGTTACGTTGTAGGTTAGATAGTTCATCAGCATTAAGTTTGAATATTTGCATAAGTGTTGTTCATCCGCATTAGTTAAGTCTTCATCCGCATTTTATGAAAACATCGACTATTTTGTTCACCTGCATTTGCTAAGTGTTCATCTGCATTTGTTGTAAGTTCATCCACATTTGTTTTACCCATGCGCCTTTGCTTTAGTCATCCGCATTTGGTTCATGCGCAATTCTTTGGGACACTTAGAATATTTTCTGAGGTGTTCTTCCGCATTTGTTTACTCATCCGCATTTGTCTGTTCATCCGCATTTGTTTGCTCATCCGCATTTCTTTGGGGACTTAGGTTTCTTTTTCTGGAATTTTGGGAAGTAGAGCTTAGTGCTAAGAAATGATGTTTCGGGGCGGTTTTTGCTCATTTATGTTGCGTTTGCTTTGTGTACTGCCATGATGATGTGGTTCCATGCTATGTTTATGTTGTGACTTTACGTGGTATGATGTATGATTATGTACGTAAAGTATTATGTAATGAAGTGAAAGATAACGACAATGAAAGTGGAACGTAAAGAACGAATGAAAGTCTTGCAAGCGATGAATGGAGGCGCATGACCATGTTGTCGTCAGCTCAACTGTGTGTGGTTTAGCTAACCCGAAGGATGCACACGGGGAGTCTATCCTTGAGATAAACTCAATGGGGGTCTAATCCTTGAGGTTGACCCGAATGATGTCGTGATGCTCATCCCGGTACTGTGTCAGTCTTCGGACATGAGTCGGGGGTTTGTTTACAGGCCCCGGCACAGTATCAGTCTACAGACATGAGTTGGGGGTGTTGCAAAACGAAACGGGATCCTTGTCGCGTACTCCGGTACTGTGTCAGTCTTCGGACATGAGTCGGGGGTTTGTTTACAGGCCCCGGCATAGTATTAGTCTTCGGACATGAGTCGGGGGTATTGCATGAGACAGGATCTAGATAGAAGTGAAAGATAATAATTATGGAAGTTTGAAACGTACGAAATGAATGAATGAGAATGAACGATGGTGTACGTTAAGAAAGATAAATGAATAATTATTATCAATGTGTACGTATGATGTATGACCACGATCGAGTGTAAAGTTTTGGTTCCAAAGAAAGTAAAGTATTTTATTTATAAAACTAGAACTCACTCAGTGTCGTTGACTTTTTGTATGCATAATAGTTGGCAGGTATTTTGTTAATGCTGAGGAGTTGCAGGCATGGATGCATACGCTACTGGGAGTGTTTTGAAGGCTGGCATCCACGTTTTGACATGTTAACGTAATTTGAAATATGAACGAGTGTTGTAATGAGATGAATTAACATGTTTTTGATTATTAATGAAAGTTTTAAATTCCGCTGCAAAAGTGATGTTTGCTTTAAATATTCTATGCGATGACGGTCCAGCTGTAAGCGTCCCGGGAATGGGGCCTTACAAGTTGGTATCAGAGCTAAAGTTTAAGTGAATTGGGTAAATATTTTCAAAAAGAACCTAATCTTAAACTGAAAATGGGACGAAAGGAAAGGGATGCCAGTCCTAGTAGCTACATACCTACAGGTAAAAGTTTTATGTAAAAGTTTTAGGTAATGGTTTTATGTAAGATTTTTGTAAATTAATGTTAACCGGTATTATGTGCGCATGTTATGTGGCTTGTGTGCTTTTGTGTGGATTTAGATACTGATGTAGTCAGGATAGGGAATGCTTGGGGGATGAAGAGTAAAGTAAGTGGCTAATCACAACTGGCCACTGTAATTAGGGACTTACTATACTTGACATTAACTGAGCTATTACCTTGATTGACCATGTTGGTGTTTGAATCTTGTAGTGTTCATAGATGGTTGGTGGTAGATCTTCTAAGGCTTCTGAGGTGGGATGCATGGTGGATGTGGTGCTGGAACACGTGCCACAAGGAGAGGAGTTAGGGATGCAGAGACGACTCCTATAGGTCCCGAGGTTCATCAGCATGAGGGTGTTGATGAGAGCGCAAATTTGAGGGCCTCAGTGAAAGAGGCGGTGGTTGAGGAGGTTCATCAGGTCATGCAGACAATCTTACCGTCTGTAGTGACCGAATTTATTCGTGCTATGAGGGATGACGAGCAGAAGGAGAAGGAGGAGAATAGGAGAACCGTCCGACGAGGGGGTGAAGCTGGAGGTTCCGAGGATATGGAGCAACCCGATGCGGATATGGTTGTCTTTGATGATTACGAGGAGGCAGTGCCGGGAACTATGAGGGGACGCAGTTATGGGGCATTCCAAAGATGCAGGCCCCCGACGTTTGATGGAAACGGAAGTGTTGCGGCTGCTCAGCGTTGGGTGTGAGAAATAGAGGCGGTGCTTGACATCAGCGAGTGCCGTGAGGATCAAAAGGTGAAGTTTGCTACCCACTCTTTTATGGATTCAGCCTTATGCTGGTGGGAGGATGAGGTGGAGGAACTGAAGAGGTTGGTGATTGAGTAGTTTTGTCCTTGTATGGAGCTGGACAAAGTCGAGAGGGAGTTCCTGCAGCTGGAAGCGGGAACGATGACACACCAGCAGTACACCACGAAGTTTAACGAGATGGCAAGACTGGTGCCAGATCAAGTGACGCCTATGTCATGGAAGATCAAGAGGTACATCCAAGGTCTGCCAATAGATGTCCGCAAACATCTGGTCACTGCCTGACCAAGCACGTTTAGGTCGGCGGTCGATTTGGCGGGAAGGTTGTACGACGAGAGAGAGATGGTGGCGATGATGGACGAAGAGGAGGAGCGAGGCTATGATGGGAATGGAAGTGGAAGAAGGGGTGATGAAGATGGATTTTAGGCTGGTGATAAAAAGGTGAGGATAGGCAATTGGAGGATGGTAATCAGGGAAGTGAGGGTGTGCAAGAAGTGTGGAAAAGGCCACGAGGGAGAGTGCAAGTGGGGACTGAATGTCTGTTTCCAGTGCGGGAAGGAGGGCCACAGGGCAAGGGATTGCCTTATGGCTGAATGCTACGACTGTAGTGAGACTGGATACATGAGCCGAGACTACAAGAAGACGAGGGCAGGAAGCACCGGCACAAGGAAGGATGGCAGAGGATGAAGGCTGAAGCAGGTGCCCTGACCGAGATTAGGCTAGAGCGGACTTCGACTTGACGTTAGGTATGTTTCTGGTAATTTAAATTCTGCATCTATGCCTTGATTATGGTGCTAGTGGTAGTTCGTTCCTGCTGCCCTGTGTTAAGTTACACGTTAGGAGTAGGAATATTAAAGAGCCATCGATGTAGAGATTGCTATGGGTGAGTCCACTAGGTTACCTATGCCCTAGAGAATTGCGTGATAGAATCGCGAGTGCGCTTGTTCCTGCTAGACTGTTCAGGACAGACTTGGGTGGATAAACCTATCCCTTCGGATGAACTGGCTAGGGTTTGTGAGACAAACACCGAGTATTGCAAAAAGATGGATTGATCAACAGTGCCCGACAAGAGTTTGGTGCCGACCTTCGGCGACGGAGTAATGATAAAGACCTCGCCTTGGAAAGGGATCATTAGAATCAGAAAGCAAGGAAAGTGGATACCGGGGCATATAGGGCCATTCTACATTGCTATACAGAAAGGAGAAGTGGCATACCAACTAGAGCTACCTAACGTGTTAAGTGGGACTCATCCGATGTTCCATGTATCTCGTCTAAGAAAGTGCTCAATCGATGTGGATGTGATCGTGCCACTGGAGAATACCGAGATGGATGAAGGATTCAACTATGTGAGCAACTGATGGTCTTTTCTGATGGAAGGAAGTGATGGACTAAGGAGAATGGTGGTTTCACTTGTGCGAGTGCAGTGGAGCCCATAAGGGATCCAAGCCTAAGTGTAAGATCAAGGAGAAAGAGAGACAGCGTTACCCGTAACTGTTCGTGATGCAATAGGTTTCGGGGACGAAACCTATATAAGGGGGGTGGACTTGTAACACCCCGAAATTCTATTTAAAAGAAAATGAATGGAAAAGTATCTAGAAGGAAAAGATAAAGGATACAAGTTGAAGGCGGGTAAAGTGTATAAAGTACAAAACTTTATTATTATATTAATAAAATGGATATGGCCACCCACTTTAAAGTATATCTGCTTTCTGTTCTCGGTCAAGAAGAAGAAGAAGAAAGGGATGCTGGTTTTGGAGAAGAAGAAGGAAGGAAAAGCGGCAAAAGAAGGTTGTTCTTGGGTTTTTTGAGGCTGAAATCATAAGTGGAGGTGTTTGGTTTGAAGAGCTGCTTCAAGGTGAGTTTCGAGATCCCCTTTTTACTGGTTTTCTAAGTGTTTAGGGCTGTTATGCATACAGGGCAGAGGTTTCTAAACCAAACCATGAGTTTCAGCATGATGATCGATTGTGTTCTATTGATGTATGTTTTTAGATGTTTTCCTAAGATGTGTATGATGTTTAGTTTGTTCTAATTATGTAGTATGATAGATTTATGCTAAGGATGTGTTAGGATGATGATTGGGAGCTGGTTATAGCATAAGTTACGTTGCAGGTTAGATAGTTCATCCGCATTAAGTTTGAATATTTGCATAAGTGTTGTTCATCCGCATTAGTTAAGTCTTCATCCACATTTGATGAAAACATCGACTATTTTGTTCACCCGCATTTGCTAAGTGTTCATCCGCATTTGTTGTATGTTCATCCGCATTTGTGTTGCCCATGCGCATTTGCTTTAGTCATCAGCATTTGGTTAATGCCCAATTCTTTGGGACACTTAGAATATTTTCTGAGGTGTTCATCCGCATTTGTTTACTCTTCCGCATTTGTTTATTCATCCGCATTTGTCTGTTCATCCGCATTTGTTTGCTCATCCGCATTTCTTTGGGGACTTAGGTTTCTTTTTCTGGAATTTTGGGAAGTAGAACTTAGTGCTAAGAAATGATGTTTCGGGGCGGTTTATGCTCATTTATGTTGCGTTTGCTTTGTGTGCTGCCATGATGATGTGGTTCCATGCTATGTTTATGTTGTGACTTTACGTGGTATGATGTATGATTATGTACGTAAAGTATTATGTAATGAAGTGAAAGATAACGATAATGAAAGTGGAACGTAAAGAATGAATGAAAGTCTTGCAAGCGATGAATGGAGGCGCACGACCATGTTGTCGTCAGCTCAACTGTGTGCGGTTTAGCTAACCCGAATGATGCACACGGGGAGTCTATCCTTGAGAAAAACTCAATAGGAGTCTAATCCTTGAGGTTGACTCGAATGATGTCGTGATGCTCATCCTGGTACTGTGTCAGTCTTCGCACATGAGTCGGGGGTTTGTTTACAGGCCCAGGCACAGTATCAGTCTACGGACATGAGTTGGGGGTGTTGCAAACCAAAATGGGATCCTTTTCGCGTACTTCGGTACTGTGTCAGTCTTCGCACATGAGTCGGGGGTTTGTTTACAGGCCCCGACACAGTATCAGTCTTCGGACATGAGTCGGGGGTATTGCATGAGACAGGATCTAGATAGAAATGAAAGATAATAATAATGGAAGTTTGAAACGTACGAAATGAATGAATGAGAATGAACGATGGTGTACGTTGAGAAAGATAAATGAATAATTATTATCAATGTGTATGTATGATGTATGACCACGATCGAGTGTAAAGTTTTGGTTCCAAAGAAAGTAAAGTATTTTATTTATAAAACTAGAACTCACTCAGCGTCACTGACTTTTTGTATGCATAATAGTTGGCAGGTATTTTGTTGATACTGAGGAGTTGCAGGCATGGATGCATACGCTACTGGGAGTGTTTTGAAGGCTGGCATCCACGTTTTGACATGTTAACGTAATTTGAAATATGAACGAGTGTTGTAATGAGATGAATTAACATGTTTTTTATTATTAATGAAAGTTTTAAATTCCGCTGCAAAAGTGATGTTTGCTTTAAATATTCTATGCGATGACGGTCCAGCTGTAAGCGTCCCGGGAACGGGGCCTTACATGAATGTCCAACTGTAAGGTCTCCGGAGACAGGGCCTTACATAATCCGTGCGATATATAGGTATAGTCAATTAATCTAAACATCACTTTGATCTTATAACATCATATTTCATTACCTAATTCAGTCTTTGATTAGGCGTTTGAACTCTATTGAGGCGTTCGAACCCTAGATGTTTAGAAACTTGTAATCTGTGATTTAAATGTGTTATGATAGTTAAAATTGAACATCAAGTGGTTGTTATAACATCTTTTCAAATAGATTGTGAGAATCAAAACTCAATTTCATCATTATGTGCTCTTGATGATTCAGTGTTCATCAGTCGGTTCATAGGAACTAGAAATGAACAGTTATTTCATAATTTTTCATCAAAATTGTTGTGTAAATCATCATAATTCATCTGTTCAACTGATATTGAGAAGATTTTACTTGATTTAGTACACTTTAAATCATTTGAACTTAAATACGAATGTGCTCTGCTCATCGTAGAGTGTCTTCAACACTTAGAAATGTGTAAATTGTTAGGTTTTAAAATTTAAAATGTGCTAACTCAATTAAACTCAATCAATGTTCATATTTCATGGTGTATTACTTGGTTTAATCATAAATGTGTTGATTCAAATTTGTAACAAGTGCATACTCTGTTCATGTAATGGTTGTACAAAACACTTAGAATTTTTTTTTAAAGTGTTATTGGTTCAAAATTGATATCACAAAATATGATTGAAATCATTGAAATTCATAGGTGATTAATATTTTGTTCAATGTAAACAAATGGCAGATCTTAAGTTCGATCCTAAGCATAATGTAGCAGCCTTTCCAAATGAGGATGTTTGTGAAGCAGTTGGTTACAAAGAAATGATCAGATTTCTATTGAGAACAAAGTATGTGTACGCAATGTGTGCTCAACTGGTTATATATGCTCGTCTTATCAAAATATTTTGGAGAACTACAGAAACTGTTAGAGTTGATAAAGGAAGGAAAGTTGTCAGAGGTTTTATCACTAATTATCATATGATTGAGGTTTCAGAGCAGTCGATTAGAGAAGCTCTAAGACTGGGTGATAATGATCCTCAAGATCTGGCTGAACTTACATTTGATGAGTGTAGAGACACATTTTTGGCTATGGGACATCCAGATCACTTTCCTAAGAAATAGTTTTTTAGAGCTAGAGTATATAATCACTGGAAACTCCTGTGTTATAGCTTTCAACATGGTATGTCCAAGAGGAGTGCAGGATGGAACTCATTTCCTATAGACATTGCTTCTCCAATTGCAGCTGTTGCCACTAACAGAAGGTTTAATATGGCAAAGTGGATCATGAATGGCTTTATTTTTAATCTGAAAAAAGGAGTCAGAAATAAATACTTAATGTATCCTAGATTTCTGCAACTAATTATAAATGAAGAATATCCTGATCTTCTTGCATATGGAGTAAGTGGAGAAAGATTGATATTGGAGCACATGACTGAAAATGTGTACAAAAGACTTGCTATTGTCACTGGTGCTCAGAATGTTCAGATATTTGATTTTATGAGAGCAGTAGCAAGAGATGAGGTGAATATAGATGAAAATTACCTTCATTTGTTTGATGATGCACCAATTGATCCAAATGATTTAATTGAAGAAGTTCCTCAAGGACTTTCTGAGTCTGAATCTGAGGATGATGATGAAAATAATGAGGATGATGATGAATCTAAGAATGAAGAAAGTTCTTCTTCAAGTGATGATAGTGATGATGATGATGATGTTGGATGTAATTAAGTTAAAGTTGTTAAAGAAATTGACAAGGAGATTGATAGTGACGAAACAGAATCTGATAATCAGAATGAAGATGTTAATGATGTTGATGATTAAAATGATGTGAATGAAGATATTGATGAAGTAAATGAACAACAAAAAATGGAGTTTGATTTTCATAATGTTGCTGTAATTGAGCCTGTAGTACAAGGTAGATCACCTGTTGTACAATCACCAAATTTGACAGCACAAGAGAATGTGATTGCCGAGGAGTCTTCTCTCGAGGTCATCAAAGTTGTTGCGGGTTCACCTATTCATGTGTTAGATGAAGGTGGAAGCTCAACACAATATGCTACAGTCCTTTCTGCGAACTTGAACACTGAGAAGATCCTAGAATCTTTGAAAGATGAGAATATCCGTCAACTTAAGATGATTGAGAAGCTGAAAGATGAAAATGATTAATTGAAGGCAAAAATATTAAAGAAAGACTTGAAGATTATAGAGTTTGAAGAAATTAAAGAGATGAATTTAAAGAACTTTGATTTATTGCTCAGAGATTATGACTTGATGGATGAAAAATACAAAAAGTTGAAGGAAGAGTATGCTAAGCTGAAAGAAGAGCATGAGATTATGAAAGATAACTTAGAATCTCAATCTACTCAACCACAAGACCAAGAACCTTTACCATCAGAGAAAGAGGTTGTTCGTGAAGTTTCACTTATTGAAACTGAATCAAGACAAATGCCTCGTGCGTATACTAGAGCAATGAGCCCTCTTTCAAAAGAAATCATTGTTGCACTTGAATTTCAATCTATTGAAGCTGAGAAATTATCTGAGGCTGCCAAAGGCAAAAGAAAGATAGATGAGTCTGACTTTCAATTGTTGGCAGAATCATCCTCCAACCCTCCATAAAAAATGCAGAAAATTGTTTCTGAAACTCATAAACAGTTTAAATGACATTTTTTTAGTATTGGTGTTGTTTAATTTCTTATATGCTTGAATCTAATTTGTTTTTCTTATGCAGTGAATGTAGATAATCTTTCTATACAGGAAAGTGCAGAAGCAGATGTTCAAGAGCAAATTGGAGCATTGGATGATTTAGATCTAGAGTTCTCAAATGCTTGGTATGATGAGGTATTGGAGGAAGAAGACATCGCTGAAGCTGCAGATTCTCCAGTTGAAGCTATTTTTGAAGACATCCCTATAGATGTTAAGGACAGATACAACTATCTAGTCCAAAAGATGTACAATCGTGTATTCTTGGATGGTCTCATAGTTTCTCAAACCAATGAGTATGAAAAGTGTATGATAGCCGAGACAACAGCTCCAGTTGATCCAAATTAAATAGTTGTTGAACATGGAGAATGGGTTCCAATGCAAGAAAGTATCAATATTAAAGATATTCCAACATCAGAACTTCATCATCCAAATCCTGAGAATATGACTACTATTGACCTTAGATTGTGGTTACAATCAAGAAATTATCCAAGGAAGAGATTGAACAGGTTACAATCCGATTATTTAAGAAATTTGGTTAGAAGTTTTCAAAAGACAGAGAAGTAAAATAACAAGATGATTGTGTTAGACATGGAAAACCCATAGTATCTGGAGATTACCAAAAGAACTCGAATTTTAAAGCCTCAAGAGATAAAGGCAATGGAGTTGGTAAAAAGGGGTCATGAGAAAAGAAATGAACTGATTGATATGTTCCATAAGACTGAGAAGCAAGCGTATAAGGTCTTGGTTGAACAAAAACAACAATGGAACAAAGCAAGATTTACAGGTGACATAGTCAGAAATGTATTGTAGAAAGGCCAATCTATATCTGAGTTGTTTAATGCAATGATTATGCCTGAGAATACAAAGGAGGTTAAGATAATCGCCTAGAAATACAATGAGATTTTTTATGCTTTTCTGATTAAACGTGTAAACGCAATTTGTGATTTTTATCACTTTTACACGAGCATCATCGCATTACCAGTACAAGATCTAAAGGAGTTGAACAAGTTTCCTCTGATTAATCCTTCCAAGGCAGCTCGAGGTGAAAACTTTGTCAAACTTCATAATTGTGGCATTACCAAGATGGATACTTATCTTAAAACTCAATGTGATCAAGAAGATAAAGAATATTTTAAGTCTTTAAAGAGCAAAAGAAAGGTGGCTTCTAATTCAGAGGAAGAAGAATAGTTCTTGGATGAGTATAGTGACCAGTATTTTGAGAAAGTCACTAACCCAGGCTTAAAAGTGATAGATGGTACTCAAACATCTAAGCCGATTTTGAGGTGTTTTTATCACGCAGACTTATTTCAATTGAAGTTAGTTCATAACTTGGACGATTGGGATCAGGATATGATATCCTTATTTGGAGTTTTTGAGCTTAAGCTTCTCCATCCAAGTTATATCTTTCTCTTGTCAACCAGAAGTTTGAGCGTATTGCTTCGGAAGCTGCTGATAATGACATAAAATATTTCATGACGATCATTAAGGTAATGGATGCTGCTATGGAGCAAATTTCATTGCAGAAAGCTCTAGCATTTGCAAATAGGTGAAGAAGGGCAGAAAGTATATTGATTTTATAAGAATATCAAGTAAAGGAGTGTTGGAAGTTCAATCTTACAATCATCCAAAACTTTATGAGTTCTATGCTAACATTGACATCGCAGGTCTGTCAAAAGAAACTCTGGAAGCAATGGATAAGATTGAGATCAAAACTAATGAGTTAAAGCCTGAGCAAGCCATCCTTGCCAAGAAGTTCAACCCTGTGATCAATAAAGCTTTGTGAGCGTTGGAACTCTACAAAGAGAAGCCAGTGTTCAAGATCAAAAATGAACCAGAAGAGTTCATGTTGGACTGAAGACAATGCCAATCTTAGGGGGAGTATTGTTAGAGCCCTTAGAAGATTAACATTTGTCTTTAACTTTTTGTCATAGTATAGGGACTTGTTTTGTAAATATATGTTCCTTGTTTCTTTTGATAGTATATATAGGATACTTTATGTATTGTGTAAAAAAAGGGGGAAGTGAACCACTGTAATTCACCCATACACTTTGTATCCACAGCTTTTGCTATCATTAAGATCTATGAATTTTTGAAGTAATTGCCCGTGTTTTGATTTCTTAATGTTTGAATTGATCATTGCAATACAATATCATCACAGATTGATCTATTTGAACCTGTCAAGATAGAAGAGGATATGCAGGACCGGTGAAGGGTGGTCAATGCAACAGTTTTACAAGGATGGAGAGATATGCAACACTTAACAGATCAAATAGGGAACCGGTTAGATGATACAAAGAACACAAGTAAAAGAACAAGAACAAAGAACACTCAAATATAGTTTTCAAGAATGATGTATATTGCTCTCAAGTTCTTATAAGTGTTACAAAGCATATTTAAGATACAAGTACTTGAGATGCTTTATACTATACCCTATAGCCAGCTATACTTTGAAAGCTAGCTGGAAACACTAATCTAGACAACAAGATCAATGTAAAGTCAAAAGGCAGATTGCCTTTTGACTAGTGATTATGACATGCCATAGCTCATATTTTAATGTATTATAAAAGGATAAAAGGCATAGAAGTAGAAAGTTACAAACCAATGACCATAATCTATAGTTGAAAAAAGCATGGACCTTTCCACCAACTCATATAAGTTAGCGAGTCTTCAGAGTGGTAGCAAAAAGTGGTTCAGCTTTTGTCAAAAGGTGATAAGAGAAAGCATGTCCTCTCTGTCTTTGGAAGAAATCAGTCTTTGGCTTCGTAAGAATTTGTCTCTAAAGCTTCGGAAGACCATCTTTGGCTTCGGAAGATTTTGTCATTTGGCTTCGGAAGATTTTACACTTAGCTTATTTTCTTTGAGTGGTGTAAGACTTCCGAAGTAACTTTACTCTATACTTCATGCATGCATGATGAGAGCTATTTGGATGCTTTGGTTACATCAGCCTTTAAGTATAAACCTTATAAACTCCCCCTAGGCTAATGCTACCAAAACAAAAGAGATTACTCATCTATTGATAGTCCTCATCAGGATCAAAACCATTCCTTTCTTCATTATTTGGTCAGGATACCTCAGACTCTCATAGTATCTCCTTATATCATAGAGATCATGCAGAGGAAGATCAAGTATGTCTTGCAAGAAGTAGACATCATGACCACCTTGATCTCTAATGACATACCATCTGTCTGGATTAGTATAAAATCTCTAGGATATGATGGGTCTCCCAGCAGCAAGAAGCTCTACATGAATGGGAGTTAGATGAGCAGCCTCTTTTTGATCACCCTTAGGATGTTCTGACCTATCTTGAGGTGTAGAGGTGGATGTCTTGGACTTCTTATTTTTCTTTCTCTTGTCCTTTTTGATGGCCACCCCTTTCTTCCTCTTTCCAGATTTCAACTGAGAAGACTAGCCTTCAGCACCAGGTTGTTCTTGTGTGTCTTTCTCAGTTTGGTCCTCTTCCTTCATAGGTTTAGAAGGAGAGGGATTAGGACACTGCTGTGGATCAAAAGATAAAGTTGACTGTGGTCCAGCACTAGGTCCAAGTTGTGTTGTCTCTTCTGGTTCAACCTTGACCTCACCTTTAGTGTAGCCTGACTTGGTGGAGAATGCAAGTCAACAAGCTAATGCTTTTTAATCTTTGCCTTGATCACCCTGATGTGCTCATCCATGGTGGATAGAGAAATTGGACCAAGCCTCCTTCTGAAGAATCCATACAGCTTCAAGAAGCTCATCATCCTCTGCCTATCAGCAGACTTCTTTTGACTCTTTTAGATGATGGCTCTTGACTTTGCAGATTCTTCCCTCATCTTCCTCTTAGCAGATTTTTGTTCTTTCATTACTTGTTGCTCAAGTTGCTTGAGGTACTCAAACTCTATGTAATCATATGGCAAGGGAAGAAGTGCAGATGCCTGATAGAGACATGTAGCACTCAGGTTGTTAATCATATTTTGTTTGTCTGCTTCTTTGTCTACCTGACGTTGTTGCTCAGTTGCCACAGCCACTTTCTCAGGGCTTTCTTGAACTGGGAAGAGGGTAGGAGCATGCTTGTAGAGTGTTTTCTTCTTCATTTCTACCATGATCTTAAGGAGCAGTTCTGCATCCTCTGCTTCCTTCCTCTCCTTTGACAACTCAGTGCCAGCCAGTTCATTTAACTCTTCTAAGGGAAGAGAGATACGTTCATCAATATTGTAGTTTCTAGTCCCCAAGTAGTTTAATCTAGCTGCCCTTAACTCATCATCTTGAGTGTTTGGCCTGGGGACAACCCTAATTGCAGCTTCCACGAAGCCTGGGGGCCCACTTGAACTCTCTCCCCTTAGATTCCTCTTCTTCTCTCTTTCCTCCTCCTTAATCTCCTCAGGAGTCACCTTCCTTTTACCTATGTAACTCACAGGCCTTTATGACTCAGGTTAGAGAGAGCTTTGGCCTTCATTGCTTGGTTCTTCACTTGAGCTCTGGCCAGAGAGAGGCCATGAGACACCTTCACCAACTGGTGCCTCACTGAGGGTAATGGGTGTGAAGCAGTTCCTGTCATCTCAAGGTTCACAGGCTTAACTACTGGGCCTTCAGCCAAGGTTTCCCCTTCAAAGCTAATCTTAGGGTCAACTTCAGCATCTAGTTGACCAACCGTCTTGCCTGCTAGCCTCTATCTATATAGTCTTGTTCTCAGCTTGAACTCTTCAATCACCCTTTGTTGAATCTTATCAGCCAACCTTGCTGCTTGTCTATTTTGACTTGGGTTGGCAAGTGGGAGGTCAACTAGATAAGTGCTCTTATAGAATCTCAGGCTGTAGAAGTTGAAGATCTCTTGTTGCCCCTAAGACCTAGAGATAACCAGGGCTCTTTTTGATCATCAACCTCTATCCCATAATTGGATTATCAGCTGGGTGAGATAGAGTTGTCATAGCCCTTGGTATACACTCCTCAGAATCAGTTCCTGTCATCTCAAGGTTAACAAGCTCAACTACTGGGCCTTCAGCTAAGGTTTCCCCTTTGAAGCTAATCTTAGGGTCCACCACAGCATCCAGTTGACCAAAAATCTTGTAGTTGAAATTTTCAAACTATTGCTTTAAGATATCCTTCTTGTTATCTTTGGCTTCATCAGACCTATCATACATCAGCCTTAGTGCATCCCATAGCTGCTTAGCAGTTTTGCACTTCTTAAAGCATCTATACGTTAAGTTAGGAAGAGCAGTTTGAAGATGAGTCATGGCCTTCTGATCTATGTCTATTCTTTCCAGTCTTCATAAGAATAGTCGGCCATTTCCTTTAGGATCATGCCACCTCCAGCAGTTGCTGAAGAGGTGCATGGAATGTATGGTCCTTTGATAACAGATCTCAACATCCTGCTATCTTGAGACTTGATGGACCCTTCCATACGTTGGCACCAAGTATGAAAGTCATCAGGTGTGATCAGTGGAGACTTTGTCATTGTACCGGTTTCCATATCAACTTTAGCAAGAGCAGCCATTTGAGTTGTTAAGTGTTATGTGAAACTGAAGTGATCAAAGATGGTGAGATCTTACAATCAAGAGCCTGAAATGCTCTGATACCAAATGCAGAACAAGTGAAGGGTGGTCAATGCAATAGTTTCACAAGGATGGAAAGATATGCAACACTTAACAGATCAAATAAAGGGAATCGGTTAGATGATACAAAGAATGCAAGTAAAAGAACAAGAGAAAAGTACACCTAAAATATAGTTTTCAAGAATGATGTATATTGCTCTCAAGTTTTTATATGTGTTACAAAGCATATTTAAGATACAACTACTTGAGACACTTTATACTACATCCTACAGCCGGCCATACTTTGAAAGCCAGCTGGAAACACTAATCTAGGCAAAAAGATCAATGTAAAGTCAAAAGGCAGA
Organism: Flaveria sonorensis; assembly: GCA_025506505.1. Lineage (NCBI taxonomy): Eukaryota > Viridiplantae > Streptophyta > Magnoliopsida > Asterales > Asteraceae > Flaveria > Flaveria sonorensis. The sequence continues at coordinate 29,041,397 of CM046440.1, read as the reverse complement.
TTGCCTTTTGACTAGTGACTATGACATGACATAGCTCATATCTTAATGTATTACAAAAAGGATAAAAGGTAAAGAAGTAGAAAGTTACTAACCAATGACCGTAATCTACTATTGATAGAAGCATGGACCTTTTCACCAACTCATATAAGTTGGTGAGTCTTTAGAGTGGCAGCGGAAAGTTGTTTAGCTTTTGTCAAAAGGTGATCAGAGAAAGCATGTCCTCTCGGGCTTTAGAAGAAATTAGTCATTGGCTTCGAAAGACTTTGTCTTTGAAGCTTTGGAAGACTTCATCTTTGGCTTCGAAAGATCTTGTCATTTGGCTTTGGAATATTTTACACTTAGCTTATTTTCTTTGAGTGGTGTAAAACTTCTGAAGTAACTTTACTCTGTACTTCATGCATGCATGCTGAGAGCTCTTTGGATGCTTTGGTTGCATCAGCCTTTAAGTATAAACCTTACAGGATACATATATGAAGTACTACTGATAAGGATACTTGAAGGATGAAGAAAGAATTTTGGTAGCATCATCATTGGGGGAATTTGTTAATCTATGAAGAGGATAAAGCTACCGAAAACTCAAGGATTCAGCACTGGATAACAACTGCCGATCTTTGCCAAGTGTTGAACCACTGTCGATCAACAATAAAAGTGATGAAGTGTTGATTAGCGGGATAAGGAGTGTAATGTTTTATAGTGTGATCAAAAGTAAAACAAGTGATTTGTTGAAAGTTGACTTCAAGCAAATCAAGAGCCAAAGCTTTTATACCACCTATTGGATCAGGGTTAATAGATTAATAAGACTTTTCTATTTGATTAGTGATTAACAAATATGGAATCTAAGTTGACTACTTACTAATAAACACAAATACTTTGACTAAAAATAAGTACATAAGTTTTTCTTTCAAAGTATACAAGTATGAGGGTTTTATACTATGAAATATAAACAATAGGAATAAACTATTCTATGTTCAAAATTTATAGCAAGACAGACAATTAGCATATTAGAGTTGGGCAGATTCAGTACTATTTTATCTACAAAAGGCTAAGCACATCAGCCGTCAGTACAGATAGTCTTGTCTTGTGTAATGGTTGATCAGTAGCTCATGGAGTTTAGTGCTGATCAACAACAGTCAATCAATAGCTGATCTGTTAACTACTGATCGCAAGTAGATCAGTAGTTAGCATCATTCAGTAGTTGACATTATTCAGCAGTTGAGGGCCAAGTGCTGAATCCTGAGTTTTCGGCAGCTTCTTCATTTTCATAGATCAACATATATATATATATATATATATATATATATATATATATATATATATATATATATATATATATGTATATATATATAGGGCAAGTTATCTTGAGAACCTCCCTTTTTATGAGAACTCTAGTAACCAATATGAGCTACATATTTTAGCTACATGTAATTCACATGTCATTTCCAACTTTTTATAAATGTTCATAACTTTTTTTCATGGCATTATTTTTGTTGGACTCAACAAGTGCATTAAAGGATAATGCTTGCAATAATCAATTATAATGTGTTCTAATATTCAAACAACCATTTACTAACATTCAAAAAACATTAACATTCATATCATACACTAATTAAATTTAAATTTCTTTTTCAGATTTTATAGATAAAAGGAATTTTTGCCAAGTCTCCACAGCGGATGAGGTGATGTCCACAGCGGATGAAGTATAAGCCATAGTGGATGAAGAATGAAGTCTAAGTGCTGACAGCGGATGAACAAACACATAAAATGGATGACTAAGACCCATAGCGGATGAACACTCCACATCGGACAACAACAAAGTGAACACATGTGTTCACAGCAAACAACATTCAAAGTACAGATGACAATTAGTACAACATCCACAGCGGACGACTTATCATCCATAGTGGATGACTTATCGTCCACAGTGCATAAGACAACATCCACAACGGACAACTTATAGACTTAGGATTTATATGTAATCTATTTAACATAAGGGTATTTTTGTAAATGTTCATAGATTTTTGTATAGGTTATAAATAGCCATATACGCTAATCCTTTGTAAGCTTTTGAATAATCATCAATCAAACAACATGCACATGTGAAATAAAAGGAAGTTACTTTGAAATATTTGATATAAGTCAGTGAATTATGCTAAGTATCAAATCTTCCAAAGCCAAAAGAACATATCTTCGAAAACCAAAGATGAATTCTTCCGAAGGACAAAGTCTTCCAAAACCAAAGATTGATTCCTTTCGAAGATAGAGAAGACATGCTTTCTCTGCATCACCTTTTGATAAAAGCTGAACCACTTTCCATTGCCACTTCTAAAAACTCACAAACTCATATGAGTTGGTGAAAAGTCCACGCTTTTGTCAACTATAGATTAAGGTCTTTTGTCTGTAACTTTCCAACTATGCACTTTTATCCTTTTCGTATTATATTAGGGTGTGAGCTATGGCATGTCATAGTCACTAGTCAAATGACAATATGCCTTTTGACTCTACATTGATCTTGTTGTCTAGATTAGTGTTTCCAGCTAGCCTTCAAAGTAAGGCCGGCTGCAGGATGTAGTATAAAGTATCTCAAGTACTTGTATCGTTAGATTAAGCTTTATAACACTTGTAAGAACTTGAGAGAAATATACATCATTCTTGAAAACCATATTTGTGTGTTCTTGTTATTGTTATTTTACTTGTGTTCATTGTTTCATCACTAACCAGTTCCCTATTTGATTTGCTAAGTGTTCTAAATCTCTCCACCTTGTGAAACTGTTACATTGACCACCCTTCAACGATCCTGCAATTGGTATCAGAGCATTTCAGGCTCTTGATTGTAAGACCTCACCATCTTAAATCCTTTCAGTTTCACAAAACACTTATCCACTCAAATGGTAGCTTTTAAGGCTGATATGGAAACCTGTACTATGATAAAGTCTCCACTGATCACTCCTGATGACTTTTATACTTGGTGCCAACGTATGGAAGGGTTCATCAAGTCTCAAGACAACATGATATGGAGATCTGTTATTAAAGAACCTCACATCCTAAGCACCTCTTCAGCCACTGCTGGAGGTTTCAAACTACTCTTCCTAACTCCATATGCAGAGGTTTCAAGTAGTGCAAGACTACTAAGTAGCTCTGGGGTGCACTAAAGCTCATGTATGAGGGTTCTGAGGAAGCCAAGGAGAACAAGAAAGACATTACGAAGCAGAAGTTTGAAAACTTCACCTACAAGACATGTGAAACCATGACTCAACAATACTTTAGATATGTTGAGATTGTGGATTCTCTAATGGATGTTGGAGTAAAACATTGAGAATAGGGACATAGTGAGGAAGTTCATGTTCTCTCTTCAAAGACAATGGACTCACTATTGTTTGGCCATCAAGAGAACTAAGAACCTCTCTAATCTTACTCTTATAGAGCTATATGGTATCCTTAGTGGTTACTAGATGCAGATGAACTTGCAAAATCCATCAAGCAACTCTTCCAACAATCAGTAGAGTTCAGCCCTTCATGTGGTTGAAAAGGACAATAGGAAACCACAACATCATCTCATTTTCTTCCTTGAAAACTCACAAAAGGGTCCTTTCATTACCTTCATTGAGACACCAAGGGAGAGCTACATCCAAGGAAGCCCATTCCAAGATACAAGCTCTGCTCAAGCCATTATGTCTACTGATAAAGTTATGACAACTTTCTCTTCACTTTTGAAGACTTGGACTACATCCATCCAGATGATGTGGAGTACTTGGAGATAGTTCAATAGATGGTTCTTCTCACTCATAGAGCCAAGAAGTTCTACAAAAGGACAGGAAGAAAGTTTCCTAGCAATGTGGCCAGTGGAAATTTGGACTGGACAAAAGTAAGGTGAAGTGTTACAACTGTAACCAAATGGGAAACTTTGCTAGAGAGTGCAAGGCACTAAGGACAAATGGTGGCCAAGCACAATCCAGACAAAATTACATTGATGTAGCTCCTAGAACCGAGAAGCCAAGTCAACCTAAAGAACATGTTGTTGTTGTTGTTAAAGAAGGAGGCTTTGACTAGAGCTTTTAGGTAGAAGATGCTTCTCCAAACCAAGCACTGATGGTTGATCATGAAGAAGCCAAGGTATTAGAACATCTTTGTACTCCTAAATGCATTACTAAGGTTAATATGTACAAGTCCTACAACTTGGAAGTGAGATCTGACCTTGAGTCCTTGAACATTTTAAAAGTTGATTTTAAAAAGCTGAAAATGATTATAACTTAAAATAGAAAATTTAGAGAAAACCATTTCAACTCTTAAGCATGAGTGCAAAAATTACAGGACTCAAATAAAGGATCTCATTACCAAGTTAACTGAATACCAGGCTGAGCTTATGATCAACAAAGCTAAGGCAGAAAAATGTGTTCTTGAAGAGGAAACCTTCAAGAACATAATGTCTTCATCCATTCATGCAAAGATTTTTTATCCGAACAGGCAAGGATTGGGTTCAAGTGAGATAGCTCCTCCACACATATTGTTATCTTTAAAACCTCCAAGGTGTGGAACTTGTCAAGATGAGTTGCCCTCCATGAATCCCATTCAAGAAGAGGATGAAGATGAAGACGAGATATTGAAGGATGAACTTGAGGTGAGTGACAAGGGTTACCCTAAGAAGGGAAATTATTCTCTTGAGGAGAAGAAAGACCCAAGGATGACCAAGTCTGCAAGGAAGGACTAGATCAGGGCAGCCAAAAAAAAGTCCAAGAATGCCCAAGAGATCAAGGCCACCTTCAACTCCAAGCAAAAGCAGGTTTTCATTTCTTCTAGATTGGAAGTGGTAAAGACTAAAGACCCAACTATGTACTCTAGTACCAGGAGTCCTAGTTCATGTCCAAATCATCCTAGTCAAGAGAAGAATGCTGATAAAATATGCACCACTGCTGCACAGCTTGAACCATCCAGTTCCAAAAGCAAGCCTCATCCCAAGAAGCCTGTTGCATCATTTGAGAAGATGAAGAAGGAAGTGGATAATGATCAAGCTTAGCATCCCACTCAAAAGAAGAATCTCAGAAGCATGCCAACTGAATGCATCATGTGTGGTAGTGCTTCTCACTTTGCCAAGAGTTGCATCTACAATCCCAAAAGTACTATCCACATGAATAAGCAGAAAACTTATGAGAAGAAGAAGAAGATAGCTTTAGAATGAAAATATCTTTCTTTAGGAAGCTTCAAAGTAAAGAAGAAGATAAGTGAAAACTTATCTTTGGAAGAAAATTTGGTCTCGAAAGAAAGGAATGCTTTTGAAGTACTAAAGTCTGCTGCAATGGATGTAAAAGATTCCAAAGGTCCAGTCTCCAAAACTTCTAAACTCATCAAAACTTTTGAAGTGTTGAAGGCCAAGTCTAGTCTTCCAAAGATGGTGTAGAAGATGAAGGAAGGCCATGTGACTAAAAGTTCTTCATCAACAACAGCAATTGATCCTCAAAACTTTCATATAGGATCTATTACTATTGTATTATCTTCTATTCACTTTGACAAGCCCAAGACCAATGAGGCTTGGGTTGCCAAATGTAACTAATCATTTCTATATGTGCAAGAACAGCTAAAGACCAAAAAGAATGTATGAATAATTGACAATGGCTATTCCAGGAACATGATAGGCAATGGCTCATTGCTTCAAAACTTTGAGAAAGTTGATGGAGGGCCAGTTGCTTTTGGAGGAGAATCAGTTGGTTACATTACTGGAAAGGGCAGGGTCATAAATGGTAATCTCAGCATTGGAAAGGTAAACTTTGTCAAGGAGCTTGGGCAGAATCTTCTGAGTGTATCCCAATTTTGTTATCAGAGAGACAACATGCTCTTTACTAAGCATGAGTGCATTGTTCTCAAGCCTGGGGTGGTCATTCCTTAAGAGCATATCCTGCTTAGAGCCCCCAACAAAGGAAACATGTACAAGATGGATTTGCAGGAAACATCCCCCTCAGGAGAAGTTTCTTGCTTTCTATCTAAAGCCAATAGTGATGAGTCTTTCCTTTGGCATAAAAGAATATGCCATGTAAACTTTAAAAACATGAATAAATGAATTATGAATGATTTTGTAACTTGAATGCCATAGAAAGGGTTTACAAGTGATGATCATTGTGTTGCATGCCTGAAAGGGGAGCAACACAAGGTATCTCACAAGACAAAGGAAATGAACTCCATCACTACTCACCTACACTTATTACATATAAATCTTGTAAGATAATATCAGAAGATTATAAGGCTGATGCACCCAAAGAAGCCAAAACAACCAAGGGTCTTCTTGCATGCATGCACTGGACGTACAAGGTAGAAGTGCTTTGGAAGTTTTACACTCTACATCAGAAAATACTATAAGTGTAAAATCTTCCAAAGCAAAAGTCCAAATTTTCCAAAGCCAAAGATGAAGTCTTTCGAAGCTTCAGAGACAGAGTCTTCCGAAGCTATTTTGCTGTGAAGACAGATTTCATTCGAAGACAGAGAAGACATGCTTTCTTTGATCTACTTTACAGAAAGCTGACACACTATCCGCTACAAATCTAAAGACTTGCCAACTTGTACAAGTTGGTGAAAAGTCCATGCTTTTGTAAATAGTAGAATAAGGCCTTTGTTTGTAACTTCCTACTTTTGTACCTATAAACCTTTTTATATTAGAAAAGGATGTGAGCATTGGCATGTCAAAGTTGCTAGTCAAAAGGCAATCTACCTTTTGACTTTACATTGATCTTGTTGTCTAGATTAGTGTTTCCAACTGTCTTTCTAAGTATTGATGGTTGTAGGATGTAGTATAAAGTGTCTCAGGTCCTTGTAATTCGAATATGCTTTGTAAACACTTGTAATAGAACTTGAGAGCAATATACACCATCCTTGAAAACCATACTTGTTTGTTCTTGTTCTTAGTTCTGTCTCACTACTTACTTGTGTTCTTAGTATCATCATACTTAAACCTAGTTCCCCATTTGAATTGTTAATTATTCTAAACCTCTCCTTATTATGAGACTAATTGTATTGACCACCCTTCACATGGTCCAGTAATTGGTATCAGAGCATTTTAGGCTCTTGATTGTAAGATCTCACCATCTTTAATCCTTTCACTCTTACAAAGTGCTTAACATATCAAATGGCAGCTATCACCATGGCTGACATGGAAACTGGTACCATGACTAAGTCTCCACTGATCACTTCTGAATACTTTGACACTTGATGTTAAAGAATGGAAGGCTTTATCAAGTCCCAGGACTCTAGGATGTGGGGGTCAGTAGTCTCTGGACCTCATGTACCATCCACCCCTTTAGCTGGTGGTGGTGGTGGTATGATACCCAAGGAAGTGGCTAATTATTTTGATGAAAATTGGAAGAAAATTGATATTGATCAGGAGGCCATGACCGCCCTCCAAACTGCTCTTCCAAACTCTATCTACAGAGGCTTCAAGAAGTGCAAGACTACAAAGCAACTGTGGGATGCACTGAAGCTGATGTATGAGGGGTCCAATGAAGCTAAAGAGAACAAGAAGGACCTTTTGAAGTAGTAGTTTGAGAACTTCACCTTCAAAGCAGGTGAAACCATGATTCAACAGTACTTTAGGTATGTTGAGATTGTGGACACTCTTATTGATATTGGAGTAACTTTGGAGAACATGGATATTGTAAGGAAGTTCATGTCCTCTCTGCCCAGACAATAGACACACTATTGTGTGGTCATTAAGAGGACTGAAAACCTCAAGACCCTCACTCTCACTGAGTTGTATGGCTTACTCAATGGCTACCAGATGGAGATGAATATGAAAAATTCATTTGGTAACTCCATCATCCAACAGAGTTCAGCCCTTCATGTGGTTGAAAGGACAGTAGAGAACCATAGCACCACCTTATCTGCTACCCTGAAACCTCACAGAAGGGGCCTTTCATCACCTTCCCCGGAGACACCAAGGGAGAGCTACATCCCTGGAAGCCCATTCCAGGAGACAAGTTCTTCTCAAGCTTTTGTGCCTTCAGATGAAAGTACAGGAAACTTTCTCTTCACTCTAAAAGATCTGGACTATATCCATCCAAATGATCTGGAGTATATGGAAATAGTCCAGTAGATGGCTCTTCTCACTCATAGGGCCAAGAAGTTCTACAATAGGACTGGGAGGAAGTTTCCTAGTAATATGTCAAGTGGAAAGTTTGGGCTGGACAAAGGCAAGGTGAAGTGCTACAATTATAACCAAATAGGACACTTTAACAGAGAGTGCAAGGCACCTAAGTCAAATGGTGGCCAAGCACAAGCCAGGCCAAACTACACTGAAGGAGCATACCAGAAAGAGAAGCCCAGGCAACATGCTTTAGTTGCTAAAGAAGGAGGCTTTGACTGGAGCTTTCAGGTGGAGGATGCTGTTCCAAACCAAGCACTTATGGCAGTATTGGAATATCTCTTTACACCTGAATGTATTGCTAAAGTCAATAAATATAGGTCCTATAACTTAGAGATAAGATCTGATCTTGAGTCCTTAAATATCTTAAAAGCTGATTTCAAAAGAGCTGAAAATGATTATAAACTGAAAATAGAAGATCTAGAGAAAACCATTTCAACTTTAAAGCATGAACACACCAACTATAGGACTCAGATCAAAGATCTTATCACTAAGTTAATAGAATTCCAGGCTAAGCTTGTGATCAGCAAAGCACGGGCAGAAAAACTTGTTCTTGAAGAAGAGACCTTCAAGAACATGATATCCTCATCTCTACATGCACAAGTTTGTTATCAAAATAAGTAAGGACTAGGATCTACTGAGATAGCTCCACCATACACTCTTTTATCTGTAAGATCTCCAAGGTGTGGAACTTGTAAAGATAAGCTTCCCCTCATAAACCCTATTGCTAAAGAGGATAAGAAGGAGATAGTGAAGGATGTGTCTGAGAAGAGTGAAGAGGACAATCCTAAGAAGGGACACTATTCTCCTGAGGAGAGAGATAAAGAAGCTGGGATGACCAAGTCTCAAAGAAAGAACTTGATCAGAAGAGCCAAGATAAAGGCAAAGAAGGCTCAAGAAATCAAGGCTACTTTTAACTCTAAGTGAAAACAAGTATTTATCTCTGCAGGGTTTGAAGTTATCAAGGCTGAAGACCCAACCATGAACTCTAGTACCAGGACTTCTAGTTTAGGTTCAAATCATCTTAGAAAGGAGAAGAAGACTGATCAGCTATGTACCACTGCTACACAGCATGAACCATCTAGCTCTAAGAGCAAGACTTTCCCAAAGAAGCTTGTTGCATCATCTATAAAGATGAAGATGGAGAAGGAATATGATCAAGTTCAGTCTTCCTATGAGAAGAAGACTCTTAGAAGGAAGCAAATGGACTGCATCATGTGTGGTAGTACTTCTCATCTGGCTAAGGATTGCATTCACAATCCTAAAAGTACCATCCACATGATCAAAGAGAAAACTTCTGAGACGAAGAAGGAGAAGCAAGCTTCAGAAGGAAAATCTGTTTCCTTCAAAAGCTCCAAAGTGAAGAAGAAGACAAGTGAAAACTTGTCTTTGGAAGAAAATTTGGTCTCAGAAGAAAGGAATGCTTCCAAAGTACTAAAGCATGCTATAGTGAAAGCAAGATATTCCGAAGGTCAAGTCTCCAAAACTTTAGAAGTTGTTGAAACTTCTGAGGTGTTAAAGGTCTAGTCCAATCTTCCGAAGATGGTGTGGAAGATGAAGAAAGATCTGGTGACTGAAAGTTCTTCATCAACAGCAACTAATGATCGTCAGAGCTTGAATATAGGATCAGTTACAGTTACATTGTCTTCAGATCACTTTGAAATGCCCAAGACCAATGAGGCTTGGGTTTCCAAGTGTAACTAACCACTTCTTTTTATGCAGGAATAGCTAAAGACCAAGGCAAATGTGTGGATCATTGATAGTGGTTGTTCCACGCACATGACTGGCAATGGTTCTTTGCTTCAGAACTTTGATAAAATTGATGGGGGACCAGTTTCTTTTGGAGGAGATGTTGGTGGTTACATCACTGGAAGGGGCATGGTCACAAATGGTAAGCTCACCATTGAGAAGGTAAATTTTGTTAAGGAGCTTGGATACAATCTACTGAGTGTATCCCAATTTTGTGATCAAAGACACAACATGCTCTTTACTGAGCATGAGTGCATTGTTCTCAAGCCCGGGGTGATCATTCCTTAAGAGCATATCCTACTCAGAGCCCCCAGGAAAAGGAACATGTACAAGATGGACTTGCAGGAAACATCTCCCTCAGGAGAAGTTTCTTGCTTTCTATCTAAAGCAAATAGTGATGAGTCTTTCCTCTGGAATAAAAGAATGTGCCATGTAAACTTTAAGAACATGAATAAACTAATTAAGAATGATTTGGTAACCGAAATGCCAAAGAAAGAGTTTACAAGTGATGATCATTGTGTTGCATGCCTGAAAGGGAAGCAACACAAAGTGTCTCACAAGCCAAAGGAAAGGAACTCTATCACTACTCCCCTACACTTATTACACATGGATCTCTATGGCCCCACTAGTGTAATGAGTTTAGGAAGAACCTCATATTTTTTAGTGATCATAGATGATTTCACAAGATTCACTTGGGTCTTTTTTCTTAGAACTAAGGATAAGACTCTTGAGATATTGAAGAATTTCATTCTGAAAATTAAGAATCAATCTGATCACAAGGTCAAGACCATAAGATGTGATCAAGGAACAGAATTTAAGAACCAAATTCTTGATACATTTTGTGATGAAAAGGGTATTAGAAGACAATATAGTGCTCCCAGGACTCCTCAGCAAAACGGTGTTACTGAGAGAAGAAATAGGACACTTATTGAGGCTGTAAAAACCATGTTATCTGACTCTAAACTACCCATCAACTTCAAGGCATAGGCTGTTAACACAGCCTGCTATGTACAGAATAGAGTTTTAGTAGTTAAGACTTATGGTAAAACTCCTTATGAGCTGTGGCACAAAAGGAGACCATTCATTGGTTTCCTCAGGTCATTTGGATGTCCATGCACCATCTTGAATACGAAAGATCAGGTAGTGAAGTTTGCTGAGAAATCAGAAGATGGACATTTTATTAGATACTCTTCTTAAGCTATGGCTTATAGAGTATACAATCTCAAAACTAGAGTACTTGAGGAGTCAGCCAATGTGACCTTCAATGAGCACACTCCTAGTGTGAAAGGTTCTGGTCCGGATTGGCTATTTGATATTGATTTAGTTACCAACTGTTTTAACAAGTCTTATGAGGATGTTTTAGGATCTACAGGTAACCTACCAACAGGAGATACTGACCCAAGATTTGAACTAAGAAAACCAAGAAGAATACTTCAGCCATAGTGGTAACTAACCCTGCAAATGAAGATCCTATCAACAGAAACATGATAAATTCAGCTGATACGTCTAAGATGCCTTCAAATTCTAGCTCAGAGGTTCAAAACTCAGGTGAAGGAGCCTCAAATGTAGGTAGGAAATGGAGGTGGTGATAGTGATCAAGAATTTCATGATGCTGGTAATCATTCCATAGAAGATAACATAAATGATGTCACACACTCATTGGATCAAGTCTCACTTGATAAGTTTGCTGATGTGGTGGGTGATACTCCATTGCCAGATCTAAATTTCTCTAATTTGGATCTTTCTAATCAACTTGTTGTGATCCCTTATCTAAGGATCCACAAGTAACACCCCACCACAAACATCATTAGAAATGTTGATATAGGGGTGAGAACAAGAGGACAAACCCATGACAAAAATTTTTATCTACACTCTTGCTTCTTGTCCCAAGTAGAGCCAAAAGAAGTTGATGAGGCTTAGAAAGATGGAAGCTGGGTTGAAGCAATGCAAGAGGAGCTGCTTCAATTCAAAAGATAGAAGGTTTGGAACATATGTCCTCTTCCTCATGGGAAGACTACCATAGGAACCAAAGATGATAGAGGACTTGTCATCAAGAACAAGGAAAGACTAGTTGTTCAAGGGTACACACAAGAAGAGGGAATTGATTACACAGATGATTTTGCTCCTATGATAAGACTTGAAGCTGTAAGAATATTCCTAGCTTTTGGTACATCTAAGGATTTCAAGGCCTACCAACTTGATGTTAAGTGTGCTTTTCTATATGGGGTGATTGAGGAAGAGGTGTATGTCAAACAAACACCAGGCTTTGCAGACCCACATCATCCTGATTATGTCTGCAAGCTTGATAAAGCTCTTTATGGGTGGCATCAAGCTCTAAGAAAGTGGTATGAGACACTATCACAGTATCTCTGTCAACATGGTTACAAGAGGGGTACTATGGATGGAACTCTCTTCATCAAGGAAACATGGAATGATTTAATGCTGGTTCAAGTATATATGGATGGCATTATCTTCGGGTCAACTATCCAAAGCTCTGCAAAGACTTTGAGAGGCTGATGAAGAATAGATTTGAAAAGAGTGCCATGGGGGAACTCAATTTCTTTCTAGGAATTCAAGTGAAGCAAGTTGACAATGGCATGTTCATAAGTCAGTCAAAGTATGTACAAGACATACTTACAAGATTCAACATGACTAATTTTAAGGTTGCTAAGACACCCATAGCCAGAAACCACTCCCTTAGACTTGATCTTAAGAGGGAGTGTGTGGATGAACATCTTTACAGGGCTATGATTGGGTCTCTTATGTACCTCACAATCAGCAGGCCTGATATCATGTTTGGCATATGCATCTGTGCAAGATATCAAGCAAACCCCAAGATGGCACACCTAGTAGCTATTAAGAGGATCCTTAGATATCTCAAAGGTGCTCCCAAGCTTAGACTTTGGTATCCAAAGAGTTCTGACTTCAATCTGTATGCTTATATAGATAGTGATTATGGTGGGTGCAACATGACTGCAAAATCTACATCAGGGGGATATCAATTCCTTGGTGGAAGGATTGTCTTATGGCAATGCAAGAAAAAATCTTGTGTCTTTGCATCATTTACTGAAGTTGAATACATTGCTGCTGCAAGCTACTGTGCTCAAGTGCTTTGGATTCAGAATCAGATGCTGGACTTTGGATTCAACTTCAAGGAGACTCCCATCCATATAGACAACAACAATCCTATCTCTATTACAGAGAATCCTGTGCAGCACTCCAGGACCAAACACATCAACATCAGGTATCATTTGATTAGAGATAACTTAGAGAAGGGATTAATCAAACTAGTTAAAGTTAACACAAATGAATAATATGCTGATCTATTCACTAAAACCTTTGATGAACAGAGATTTAAATATCTTGTATCAGCTATTGGGATGATTAACTTTGAGAAGATTTTCTTAAAACTTAAATCAACTTTATTTCTAAAACCTGTGTGCCCTAAGTTGTATATTTTATCACCGTCATAAGCCCAGTTTATTTTGGAAGAAAATTTTTAATGATATTCCTTAGATTTTTGAAAATTTTTTGAAACATATCTTCCTTCGGAAGATTTCAAGTTTCCTTCGAAAGAAATTTATGCCTTCAAATCAAATAACTACTTATAAGAAATTTACCTTCGGAAGAAATTCTGAGAATATCTTTTGAAGCTTAAATATGCTTCTAAGTACTTGCATGTATTTGAAGGACAAATATCTTCCGAAAGCAATTAAGTCTCGGAAGATTTATTTTCTTTAGAGTAAAACTCCCAAGTCTTAATATCTTCCGAAACCAAATATGTGTCGAAAGAAACGTTTTCTAAGTATTTTTCTTTCGAAGCCAAATTTTTACAAATCTTAAGAATATCTTCCGAAGTTAAACTGGCTTCGGAAGCTTTTTTCACAAAACTTGCGAAGCAAAATTATCTTCGGAAGATTTTCAACTTCCAAGAAAACTACCTTTTTGGGAACTTTTTCAGAGGTGGGACCGACATTCGGATTTCAAAGTTTATCCTTTTGCTTTAACTTTGTCTCAAATCAATTTCATATATATTCTCACAACGGTTCCCCCTCTTCTCACTCTCCTTTTCATCTGCATTTCTCTAACCTAATTTCACCCACAAACCGCCTTTGTTCTTATCTTCCTTCATCGTAAAGCTACCTCAAATGGCCAACCTTGACTATAGAAACCAACCTGATTTTCTATGCATCTTCACAGGAGACATAATCAGGTTGCTCTGTTAGACTCTAAGAAAGATCCAAGTTTCTCAGAGGTTTGTCATTACCTTTCTTTGTCCAACTACTTTACCTCCCTCACCATTGATCCTCCTCTCTATGAGGATCACTTGTTGGAGTTCTGGTGGACCTGTGAAGAGGTCACCATGGACGGGGAGAGGGCACTGTCTGCCACAGTGCAGGGGAGGACAATTTTCATCACTCCGGCCACCACAAACACACATTTTCAGCTGGATGATGTAGAAGGTGACTTGTTCTTTCCTAAAGCTGTAGTCAACCACTCTTTTGAGCAGATGGGCTATGAGGGTGACTTATCAGTCAAGACCTTCAGGAAGGGGAAGGTCTCCTTTCAATGGAAGTACCTCCTCCATGTTGTCATACATAACTTGTCCAACAAGCATGGAGGATGGAACAGATTCCAGAAGACATCTCCTTCATAGTCCATAGGATGGTTCAGCGGGTCAAGTTCAGGTATTCTCAATTTGTATATACCAATTTGCTAGCTAACTTAGACTCCCTAGAGTATAACATGTTCCCTAGATACGTCCAGCACATTCTCAACTATGAACTGGGCACATAGTTGAGGGGAACATGTAATATTCTAAAACTGGGACAGATGAAGTCTGGCATCTTCAAAATAATGAGGAAGCCAACTATTGGCTTCTCTGGGGTAGAAACAGCCTTAGTACCAAAATTGTTTGAGCTCATTGCTTAAGGTGGCAACTTAGCAGTACCAGCTAGTGTTTAACACATACCTTCCACCTCCCAACCATAAATACAGCCCACAATAACCATCACCTACCAGAGAAAAACCAAGCGAACCCCTACACATGCTATTCAGCTTGTGCAAGCCCCATATCACCAACCATGCAGGAGGAAGTCGACACTCAAACTCCCACTTCTCCTGAGGAGCAAACCACTCCCATCTCTCAAATGATCAGTGCTGAGGTTCCTCATGCTCAGCCTGATGAGCTCATAACCCCAACACCTTAAACCTTCACTCAGAGTCTCAACACTCTAATGAACAACCTTTCAGGAACAGTTACCATCCCCAGCCACTGGATCTCAACCAACCAATTCCCAGCCTTGACATCTATGATGATGAAGACATTGGCTTCAGTGAGTACCATGAGTCTCTCTTCTCCACCCTTACTCAAGGAGAGATGAGTACCCCTGACTCACCCATGTCTAGCCCACATCATCCACCCCCTACTGAGGTGGATCTTTGTGAACCTATTCAAGAGATCCATATGGAAGAGGCTCTCACTTTAGAAAGTGATTACATCATTCAGACCTCGACCATGGCAACCCAGCCTCTTAACACTTCTCTTGAAGTTGTCATGATGTTGGCGGAAATCCAACCTCCAAGAACACTATGCTAGTGATGAGGAAGGAGACATTAGTCCTATTCTCTCATCCCCCCATGATTCTTCAATGAAGGTGAGGGGAGTCTGAAACTAAAGGTTCACATATTGACTAAAACTTGCACCTATTTAGTCTCGAAGATTAGTCACCTGGAATCTCAGGTGACTATCTTACAAAAGAAGGTTAATGACCAGCAACTTGACATCACCGATCTTAAGGGCAAGCTAGCTGAGAGACCACTAAGAACAACTCAACCAGGTCCACAAGAACCTGTGAATGTGATAGTCTCAACCCCCGGCTCACTTATGCAAGAAAGGGATGCTACCAAAAAGGGGGAGAAAGTCAAAACAGTCACGGAACGTGGGAGTTCTTCTCAAAGTATGGAATTAGAGGATTCACCACCCTCACTTGCAATAGTACATACTCACCAACTTCCTCAAGTCCACATTGAGGTGGACTCACTCATATACAGCCTATATGAGAAAGGTATACCCAGAGCCATGTCTACCCCATCTCTTCACTCTGAGAACCCAATCTTGGGATGGTGGTATGACATAGAAAGAAGGGCTCTGGTCATCTCTAGAGCTCAAGGTCAACAAGAGATCTTAAATTTTACAAACCTGAGTTTCTATGAGTGGATTCATCTGGTTGATCTTCCACTTGTCAACCCAAGCCAAAACAGACAAGCTAAGAGATTAGCAGATTGGATTCAAGGAAGGGTGCTTGAAGAGTTCAAGATGAGATCAAAATAATATAGACAGAGGCTAGCAGGTGAGATTTTTGGTCAACTGGATGTTAAGATGGACCCTGAGATTAGCTTCGAAGGGAAAGCCTTGACTGAAGGAAAAGAAGTTGAGCCTGTGAACCTTGAGACAGGATATTCTTCAGCACCCAGTACCCTCAGTGAGGCACCAGGTGGTGATGGTGTTTCACATCCTCTCTCTAGCCAGAGCTTGACTACTAAACCAAGCAATGAAGGCCAAAGCTCTCTCCACCCTGAGTCACTAAGGCATGTGCGTGACAAAGGGAAGAGGAAAAAGACCTCTGAGGAGTTAGAGGAGGAGAAGAGAGAGAGGAAGAGGAAGCTAAGGGGAGAGAGTTCAGGAGGGTCCTCAGGCTTCATGCAAGCTGCTATCTGGGCTGCCCCCAGGCCAAACACTCAAGATGATAAGTTGAGGGCAGCCAGGCTAAACTACATGTGGACCAGGAACTATAACATTGATGAACTTATATCTCTCCCCTTAGAAGAGGTGAATGAGCTGGTTGATAATATGTTGTCAAAGAGAGGACAGAGGCAGAGGATATAGCATTGCTCTTGAAGATCAAGGAGGAAAGAAGACAGAAAAGGCTCTACAAACATGCTCCTGTCCTCTCCCAAGTTCAAGGAAAGCCTGAGACAGAGACTGTGGTAGCTGCACAACCTCAGGTAGACAAGGAAGCTGAAAGAATGAATATGATCAACTACCTGAGTTCCATAGGACTCTATCTGGCAGTTGCACTTCTTCCTTTATCCTTTGAGTACATTGAATTTGAATATCTAAAGCAGTTGATGGAACAAGCTATAAAAGAAAGAAAAGCTGCTATGAGAAAGCTAAGGGAAGAAGCTGCAAGGTCAAGGGCCATCATCCATAAAAGCCAAAAGAAGTCTAAAGACAGACAAAGAATGATGAGCTTCTTGAAGTTGTATGGATTCTCCAGAAGGAGGCTTGGTCCTATTTCTCTATCCATTATGGATGAGCATATAAGACTGATCAAGCAGAAGATCAAAACCAGAGAGCTTGTAGACTTGCATTCTCCAGCAAGTCCAGCTCAGCTTGAAGTTGAGTTGAAGTTTGAACTCCCTGAGACAACACAACCTGATCCTAGAGCTGCATCTCAACCAACTTTGTCTTCTGATCCATTGCAAGGTTCTCTTCTCTCTTCATCTGAACCTGTGAGAGAAGAGATCCCAATTGAAAGGGACACAACAAAACAATTTGGTGTTGAAGACCAGTCCTCTCAGTTAAAAACTTCAAAGAGGAGGAAAAGGATGGCCAGGAAAAGAGTTTCAAAGAAGAAGAAGACCAAGGCATCCACCTCCACACCTCAGGATGAGTCAGAGCATCCTGAGGTAGTGCATGAAGAGGTTGCTCAACCAACTCCTATTCAAGTAGAGCCTCTTGCCATTAGAAGACCCATCTTGTCCTGGAGTTTTGCTGCTAATCCGGACAGATGGTATGTCATTAGAGATCAAGGAGATCAAGATGTCTATTTTTGGCAAGACATGCTTGATCTTCCTCTACATGATCTCTATGATATGAGAAGATACTATGAGAGTCTGAGGGATCCTGACCAGATGATGAAGAGAGGGTTGGTCTTGATCCTGATATGGACTATCAATATCTAAAGAACTTCTCTGTTTTGGTAGCATCAGCTTAGGGGGAGTTTGTAAGATAATATCAGAAGATTATAAGGTTGATGCAACCAAAGAATCCAAAACAACCAAGGGTCTTCTTGCATGCATGCACTGGACAAACAAGGTAGAAGTGCTTCGAAACTTTTACACTCTACATCAAAAAATACTATAAGTGTAAAATCTTCCAAAGCCAAAGTCCAAATCTTTCAAAGCCAAAGATGAAGTCTTCCAAAGCTTTAGAGATAAAGTCATCTGAAGCCATTTTGCTATGAAGACTGATTTCTTCTGAAGATAGAGAAGACATGTTTTCTCTATTCTACTTTACAGAAAGCTGACACACTTTCTGCTGCAACTCTGAAGACTCAAAAACTTGTATGAGTTGGTGAAAAGTCCATGCTATTGTAAATAGCAGAATAAGGTCTTTGTGTGTAACTTCCTACTTTTGTACCTGTAAACCTTTTTATATTAGAAAAGGATGTGAGCTATGACAAGTCATAGTCACTAGTCAAAAGGCAATCTGCCTTTTGACTTTACATTGATCTTGTTGTCTAGATTGTTGTATCCAACTGTCTTTCTAAGTATTGACGGTTGTAGGATGTACTATAAAGTGTCTCAGGTCATTCTAATTCGAATATGCTTTGTAAACACTTGTAATAGAACATGAGATCAATATACAACATCCTTGAAAACCATACTTGTTTGTTCTTGTTCTTAGTTCTGTCTCACTACTTACTTGTGTTCTTAGTATCATCATACTCAAACCCAGTTCCCCATTTGAACTGTTAAGTGTTCTAAACCTCTCCTCATTATGAGACTGATTGTATTGACCACCCTTCACACGGTCCTGTAGATCTCTTTGGCTCCACCAGTGTAATGAGTCTAAGAAGGACCTTTTATTGCTTCGTCATCATAGATGACTTCATACGATATACTTTGGTCTTCTTCCATAAAACTAAGGATGAGACTCCTAAAATCTTGAAAAGCTTCATTTTGAAAATTGAGAATCAATATGATCACAAGAACAAGATCATAAGATGTGATCAAATAACTGAATTCAAGAACCAAATCCTTGATGCATTTTGTGATGAAAAGGGTACTACAAGACAATATAGTGCTCATAGGACTCGTCGGCAAAACGGTGTTGCTGAGAGAAGAAACAACACACTTATTAAAGCAGCAAGAACCATGTTGTCGGACTCTAAACTTCCCATCACCTTCTGGGTAGAGGCAGTCAACACTGCCTGCTATGTGCAGAATAGAGTTTTAGTAGTCAAGGCTTATGGTAAGACTCCTTATGAACTGTGGCACAAAAGGAGGCTTTCATAGGTTTCCTTAGATCATTTGGATGTCCTTGAACCATCTTGAATACCAAGGATCAAATAGCCAAATTTGCTAATAAATTAGATGATGGACATTTCATTGGATACTCTTCCCAAGCTAAGGCTTATAGAGTATACAATCTTAAAACCAGAGTAGTTGAGGAGTCAGCAAAGGTGACCTTCAATGAGCACAAGCCCTGTGTGAAAGGTTCTGATCTTAATTAGTTGTTTGATCTTGACTTAGTTACCAACTATTTTAACAAATCTTGTGAAGATGTTTCAGGATCTACAGGTACCCTATCAACAGGAGAATCTGATACAAGATTTAAGCTGAGAAGACCAAATGTTCAAACTACTTCAGCTCCAGTGGGAACTAGCCCTGCATTTGGAAATCCTATCAGCATCACCATGACAAATTCTTTAGCTGACATATCTGAGGTGTCTATAAATTCCAGCACAGAGGCACAGAACTCAAATGAAGGAATTTCCAATGTAGAAGGATATGGGGGTGGTGATAGTGATCAAGAATTTCTTGTTGCTGATATCCACTCCATACAAGACAACATCAATGATGTAACACACTCATTAGATCAAGTTTCACTTGATAAGTTTGTTGACGTGGTGGATGACTCTCAAGCGCCAGATCTGAATTTCAACAATTTAGATCTGTCCAAACCACTTGTTGTGATTCCTCTACTAAGAATCCATAAGTTCCATCCCACCAGAAACATCATTAGAAATGTTGAGACTAGGGTGAGAACAAGAGGAAAAACTCATGAAAAAAATGTTTGTCTTCATTCTTGTTTCTTGTCCCAGATTGTTAAGAAGATTGATGAGGCTTTGAAGGATGGAAGTTAGGGCAAGCAGTGCAGGAGGAGCTACCTCAATTCAAGAGACAAAAGGTTTGGAATCTATGTTTTCTTCCTCAAAGGAAGACTACTATAGGTACCAAGTGGGTATTTAGGAACAAGAAGGATGATAGAGGACTTGTCATCAAGAAAAAGGAAAGACTAGTTGTTTAAGGGTACACACCAGAAGAAGGGTACACACAAGAAAAAGGGATTAACTACACAAATGTTTTTGCTCCTGTAGCAAGACTTGAAGCTGTTAGAATATTCTTGGCTTTTGCTGCATCCAAGGATTTCAAGGTCTACCAACTTGAAGTCAAGTGTACCTTCTTATGGGGTGATTGATGAGAAGGTGTATGCAAACAACCACCTGGCAATGCAGACCTAGATCATCCTGATTATGTCTGCAAGCTTGGCAAAGGTCTTTATAGGCTGCATCAGGCTCCAAGGAAGTGGTATAAGACACTATCATAGTATCTCTATCATCATGGATACAAGAGAGGTACTATTGATGGAACACTCTTCATCAAAGGAACAGGAAATGACTTGATGCAGGTTAAAGTTCATGTAGATGAGATTATCTTTGGGTCAACTAATCCGAAGCTCTGCAAAAACATTAAGAAACTGATGAAGAATAGATTTTAAATAAGTGCCATAGGAGAACTCAGTTTCTTTCTAGGAATTCAAGTGAAGCAGGTTGATAATGGAATCATCATAAACCAGTCAAAGTATGTACAAGACATACTTACTAGATTCCATATGACTGGGTGCAAGGTTTCTAAGACAACCATAGCCAAAAACCACTCTTTAGGACCAGATCTTGAGGGGGAGTGTGTTGATGAACATCTATACAGGGCTATAATTGGGTCTCTTATGTACATCACAACCAGTATGCCTGATATCATGTTTGTTACATGTATTTGTGCAAGATATCAAGCCATCCCCAAGATGTCACACATGGTTGTTGTTAATAGAGTTCTCAGATATCTCAAAGAATTTTGACTTCAATCTGTATGCCTATACAGATAATGACTATGGTGGTTGTAATATGACTGGAAAGTCTACATCTGGGGGATGTTAATTTCTTGGTGGAAGGGTAGTCTGAAGGCAATGCAAGAAACAATCCTATGTGTTTGCATTAACTGCTGTAGCTGAATATATTGCTACTGCAAGCTGCTATGCTCAAGTGCTTTGGATTTAGAATCAGGTGCTAGACTATGGATTCAACTTCAAGGAGAGTCCCATCCACATAAACAACGACAGTGCTATCTCTATTACAGAGAATCCTGTCTAGCATTCAAAGACAAAGCACATCAACATCATGTATCATTTGATTAGAGATAAATTTTGAAAAAGAACTGATAAAACTAGTCAAAGTTAACACAAATGAACAATATGCTGATCTATTCATAAAAGCTTTTGATGAACAGAGATTTAAATATCTTGTATCAACTATTGGGTTGATAACTTTGAATAGACTTTCTTAAACTAAACTCAAGATTATTTTTAATATGTGTGTCTTAAGTTGTCTATATCATCACCATATAAGACCAGTTTACATTGGAAAAAATATTTGAAAATTAATATCCCTTAGAATTTTGAGAATTTTAGATATGTTTTCCTTCCGAATATCATCAAGTTGTCTTTCGATGAAAATTATGTCTTCAAAACAAATAACTACTTTTGAGAAATTAACCTTCGAAAGACATTCTGATATATCTTCCGATGCTTATATTTGTCACTAAGTACTTATATGTATTAAAGGACTATTTTCTTCCGAAAGCAATTAAGTATCGAAAGCTATATTCTCTCATTGAATAAAATTTCTGATATTTGATATCTTCCGAAGCAAAATTTATCTATCCAAGTATTTTTTCTTCCGAAGCAAAATTCTTGAAGGACCGAGGAATATTTTTCAAAGCCAAATTGGCTTCGGAGGTTTTTCTCAAAACTTCTGAAGACAAATTACCTTCGGAAGATTTTTGACTTCCAAGAAAACTACCTTTTTGGGCACTTTTTCAGAGGTGGGACCGACATCCAGATTTCAAAGTTCATACATTTGCATTAACTTTGTCTCAAATCCATATCATATATATATATATATATATATATATATATATATATACTTGTTCAACGGTTCCCCCTCGTTCACTTTCTCCTTTATCTACAAAACTCAAACCCTAAATTCACCCATAAACCGACTTTGTTATTACCTTTCTTCACCTAAAAGCTACTCAAAATGATTAACCCTAATCCCCGAAACCAACCAGATTTTTTCATGCTGTTACACAGGCAGCACAATCAAGTTGCTCTGTTTTCATCTAAGAATGATCCTGATTTCTCAGATCTTTACTGCTTCTTGTCTCTAACCAACTTCCTCACCACCCTCACAATAGACCCTCCATTATAGGAAGATCATCTTTTGGAGTTCAAGAGGACCTGCCAAGAGGTCATCTTGGACGGTGGGAAGGCATTGTCTGCCCTAGTGCAGGGGATGATAGTTTTCATCACTCCGGCCACGATCAACTCTCATCTAAGGCTGGATGATGAAGAAGGTGACTTGTCTTTCCCCAAGTCTGCTTTGAACAACTCATTCCGGCAGATAGGCTATGAACGGGACTACTCCGTAAGAAACTTCAGAAAGGGTAAGGTCTCATCCAATGGAAGTACCTCCTCCATGTGATCATCCACTCCCAATCAAACAAACATGAAGGTTAGGACCAAATTCCTGAAGACCTTTTTTGTATAGTCCATAGAATGGTACAAGGGGTCAAGTTCAGGTATTCTCAATTTGTTTATATGAATTTACTTGAAAACTTGGACTCCTTAGAATATTATATGTTTCCTAGATATGTTCAATACATTCTTAACTGTGAACTGGGCTCACAGTTAAGGGAAACATGTAATATTCTTAAATTGGATAGATGAAGCCTGACATCTTCAAAACAATTAGAAACCCACTGTTGGCTTCTCAGGGGTAGAAACAGCCTTGGTCCCAAAAATGTTAGAGCTCATTGCTCAAGGTGACAATGTGGTAGCACCAGCCAATGTTGAACCCACACATTCTACATCTGCACCACCCACACAGCCACAAATCCATCACCTACCAAAGAAAATCTAAACGAACCCCTAGTCAGTCTACTCAGGTTGAGCAGGCACCCAAATCACCAACCATGCAGGAAGAAGTGGACATTGGAGCTCCCATTTCTCTTGAGGAGCAGACCACTCCTATTATTTCTATGATCAGTGTTGAGCTTCCTTATGCTAAGACTGATGAGCTCATAACCCCAGCCTTAAGCCTTCACTCAGAGTCTCAAAACTCTAGTGATCAACCTTTAGGGGAAAGTTACCATCCCAGCCGCTTGACCATAAACATCCAATACCAAACCTTGAATTCTATGATAATGAAGATATTGGATTCAGTGAGTACCATGAGTCTCTCTTTACCACCCCTACTCCAGGAGAGATGAGATTCCTAAATCACCAATATCTAGCCCACATCATCCACCCATAACTAAGGTGGACCTCCCTAAACCTGTTCAGGATGCCCATATGGAAGAGGCTCTCATTTTTGCAAGTGACTACATCATTAAGAACTCAACCATGGCAATCAGCCCATTGACACTTCCTTTGAAGCTGTCAGTGTGCAGGGGAAATCCAGTAGCCTAGAAACACAAGCTGGTGATGAGGAAGAAGACCTTTCTTCTATTCTCTCATTCCCTTAGGATTCTTCTAATGAAGATGAGGGGAGCCTGCAACTAAAGACGCACAAACTGTCCAAACTTTGCAACTATTAGTTTCCAAGGTCAGTCATCTAGAATCTTAGATGTCTACGTTGAAAAGAAGGGTCAGTGACCAGCAACTTGAGATCATCGATCATAAGGGCAAGTTAGCCGAGAGACCCATCCAGAGGACTAAATTAGGCCCATAAGAATCTGTGGATGTGATGGACCTAACTCCTAGCTCCCATATGCAAGGGGGTGATGCTACCAAAAAGGGGGAGAAAGTCTTACTTATAATAAAAGAACCTGGGAGTTCCTCTTAGAGTATGGACATAGACCACCCTCACTTGCAGTTGTCCATACTCAACAACCTCCTCAGGTCCACATTGATGTGGACTCGCTCATTCAAAGCTAGGTTGAGGAGGGTATACCAAGGGCTATGCCTACTCCATCTCACCCTATTGAGAATCCAATAGTGGGATTGAGGTATGATGTTGAAAGGAGAGCCCTGGTAATCTCTAGGTCTTAGGGGCAATAAGAGATCTTCAACTTCTACAACCTGAGATACTATGAGAGCACCTATCTAGTTGACCTCCCACTTGCCAACCCAAGTCAAAATAGGCAAGCTGCATGGTTAGCTGATAGGATTCAACAAAGGGTGCTTGAAGAGCTCAAGCTGAGAACTAGATTATATAGACAGAGGCTAGCAGGCAAAACTGTTGGTCAACTGGATGTTGAGGTGGACCCTATGATTAGCTTCAAACAGGAAACCTTGGCTGAAGGCCTAGCAGTTGAGCTTGTGAACCTTGAGACAGGAGTTGCTTCAGCACCCATTACCCTTAGTGAGGC
Organism: Flaveria sonorensis; assembly: GCA_025506505.1. Taxonomy (NCBI): domain Eukaryota; kingdom Viridiplantae; phylum Streptophyta; class Magnoliopsida; order Asterales; family Asteraceae; genus Flaveria; species Flaveria sonorensis. The sequence continues at coordinate 29,016,814 of CM046440.1, read as the reverse complement.
AGCAGCTGCAGAAGGTGTCTAACAGCCTCTCTTTGGCCAGAGCTCATATGCAGCACCAAGCAATGAAGGCCAAAGCTCTCTGCACCCTGAGTCACACAGGCCTATGAGTAAAAAAAGGAAAAGAAAGATGACTCCTGAGGAGATTGAGGAGGAGAAGAGAGATAGGAAGAGGAAGGTAAGGGGAGAGAGTTCAAGTAGGAGTCCTGGCTTCATGGAAGCTACAATTAGGGCTTCCCCTAGGCCAAGCACTCAAGATGATGAGTTAAGGGCAGCCAGATTGAACTATCTGGGGTCTAGGAACTATAACATTATTAAACTCATCTCTCTCCCCCTGGAGGAATTAAATGAACTAGCTGACATGAAAGTGTCAAAAGAGAGGAAGGAAATTGAGACAGCAGAATTGCTTCTCAAGATCAAAGAAGAAAGAAGGAGAAAGAGAATCTACAAAGCACCTACCCTCTCCCCAGTTCAGGAAAGTCTTGAGACAGAGACTGTGACCCCTGAGCAACAAACTCAGGTAGGTAGGGAACAAGACAGGCAAAACATGATCACCTATCTGAGTGCCACAGGTCTCTATCAGGCAGCAGACCTTCTTCCCTTACCATATGACTACATTGAATTTGAATACCTCAAATAGCTCAAGAAACAAGTGTAAAAAGAGCAAAAAGCTACAAAGATGAAGATGAGGGAAGAGGCTGCAAGGTTAAGAGCCACCATTAGAGCTAATCAGAAGAAGTCCGCTGATAGAAAAAAGATGGCGAGCTTTTTGAAGCTGTATGGATTCTCCGGAAGGAGACTTGATCCAATGTATCTATCCACAATGGATGAGCACATTAGAGTGATCAAGCAGAAGATCAAAAGGGGTGAGCTAATTAACTTGCATTCTCCACCAAGTTAGGCTGCACCAAAAGTTAAGGTCAAGGTTGAACCCCATGAGATAACATAACCTGGACCTAGTGCTGCATTACAGTAGCTTCATTTTATGATCCATAGTAGGGTCCTGATCCTTTTCCTTCTGAACCTCTGAAGGACAAGGTCCAACTTAAGGAAGACAAACAAGAAAAATCAGGTGATGCATGCCAGTCTACTCAGTTAAAGTACAGAAAGAGGAAAAGGATGGCTATAAGAAGGGACAAAAAGAAGAAGAAGAAATCCAAGGCATCCACCTCTACACCTCAAGATGGGTTAGAACATCCTGTGGGTGATCAAGAAGAGGCTGCTCATCCAACTCCTATTCAAGTAGAGCCTCTTGCTGTTGAGAGACCCGTTGTGTCTTAGATGTTTGCCACCAATCCAGAAAGATGGTATGTCACTAGAGATCAAGGGGGTCAAGACATATACTTCTGGCAAAACATACTTGACCTCCCTCTGTATGATCTCTATGACATGAGGAGATACTTTAAGAGTCTGAGGAATCCTGACCAACTGATGATAAAGGGAATGGTCTTGAATTTGATGATGACTGTCAACAGATGAAGATCAAGACTTAAAGGTCTCTACAGTTTTGGTAACATCAGCCTAGGGGGAGTTTGTAAAGAATACACTTAAAGGCTAATACAACCAAAGACCAACCAAAGAGCTCTCAGCATGCAGATGTGAAGTACAAGTAAGTTACTTTAAAAGATTTGATATAACTTAGTTAATTATGCTAAGTATCAAATCTTCCAAAGCCAAAAGGCTATATCTTCCAAACCCAACGATGAAGTCTTCTGAAGCTTCAAGGACAAAGTCTTCCGAAGCCAAAGAATGATTTCTTTTGAAGACAGAGAAGACATGCTTTCTCTGAATCACCTTTTGACAAAAGCTGAACAACTTTTCGTTGTCACTTCTGAAGACTCACCAAGTTATTTGAGTTGGTGAAAAGTCCATGCTTTTGTCAACTGTAGATTAAGGTCTTTTGTTTGTAACTTTCCAACTATGTACTTTTATCCTTTTTATAATATATTAGGATGTGAGCTATGGCATGTCTTAGTCACTACTCAAAAGGCAATCTGCCTTTTGACTCTTCATTGATCTTATTGTCTAGATTAGTGTTTCTAGCTGGCCTTCAAAGTATGGCCGGCTATAGGATGTAGTATAAAGTATCTCAAGTACTTGTATCTTTAGATTAAGCTTTTTAACGCTTGTAAGAACTTGAGAGTAATATACATCATTCTTGAAAACAATATTTGTGTGTTATTGTTATTGTTATTTTACCTGTGTTCATTGTTTCATCACTAAATGGTTCCCTTTTTGATTTGCTACATGTTCTAAATCTCTCCACCTTGTGAAACTGTTGCATTGACCACCCTTCAACGGTCCTGCACAATTATACACACACATAGAGTTCATATCATTAATCATGGGTTTCCGCACTATGATTATTAAGTATTAATTCAATAACAACTTGTTGTTATTATTGAGATATTGAAAAAGATCCTTGGGGATTCATTCAATTTGTACCATTCTAAAGTTCAAAACCCGAATCCATTAGGTGGTATTAGAGCCTTGGCTCAAATCATACAACTAATTTTTTATCCTCTCTATCAATACAACGATCTCTATGGTTCATTAGCTTTATATCATCCATTTTAAGCTTGAAATCGATAGAAAAACCCTCTTCTACATCACACATTCAACAAATGTTCAAAAACATGATTTAATCATCTGTTTTAGTACATTTTGAAGAAGATTTTGTATTTTTGTTGTTGTTAAAGCTCTAAATATTATTCATACACTGTTTCTCAAAATAGAATCATCACAAAACCTCTAAAAACCTCTTTGGTTTCAAAGGTTTTTGATAAAACAATAACCGAGTACTATTGTATCAAGTTTTCATAAAAAATACACCAGTTTGGATACATTGAATTCATTTGTTGTGTTTAAACCATCATATTCAAGTATCATCATACTCGAATCAGGGTTTTGATCATCTTCAAACAATAAATCAATTGTTGTTTTTTTTGAAGATTGTCATAGCCGCAAAGGTGCTAGAATAAACCCTAGTTCATCATTCATACAAAACCTTCAAAATCAACAGTGATTTTGTAGTTTTTCATCAAAAACAAAGAAAGAAACCAGTTTTTTGTATTTAAAAAAAGTCAATTTTTGATCCAAAAATCCAACTTTTAAAACACATAAAATTGTTTTTATGGTTTTGACTTTGTTTACTAACATCACTAAAGGATTTTGACTGATTGACCTTCCTTAAATAGAATATTCCCTTTATTTTTATTGAACTGAGATTGATAGTGACATCACTTTGGATATTAATTAATTAAATTTCAAATTAATTAATTTCCTTTTATTCGATAAAACTAATAGTGACAAACATAACAAACAAATCCTAATGACCTTAGGATAAATCAAATTTAGCACTAAGCTAAATAATAAAACAAAATTTGACTTAACCATTAAGTTCAAAAATTAACAATCATGTAAAATAAAATTTTTGGTTCCAACAGTGGTCTCAAACCACCCAGATTGAAGAACAAAGCTGACATTAAACAATGGAAAATAATGTTCAGGAACTGGATTATTTTTCAAGACCTAGATTTGTGGACTTCCATAATCGAGGGATCATACATACCTTTGACTTTATGTCCAGATTATAACATACAGAAACCAGTGAGTTTAAAAAGTGTAGCTGGTGATGACCTGAAAAAGGTCAAAACAGACATGAAAGCATACAACATTCTTGCAATGACTCTCCCGTTTGAGATATTAACCAGTGTTGAGAACTTTAAAACAGCACATGAACTATGGAAGGTACTTCACATAATGTGTGAAGGAAGTGATGAGATCAGGGAAATCAAGAAAGAAAAATTAAGGACCCAATATGAAATTTCCACCATGTTCAAGGATAATCAATCCCATAACAACTCCATAGATTCGTACAGCTGTTAAATGAGATGATTGTTTATGGTCTCAAATACGAATCCATGGAGATCAACAATAAAATATTGCACACTCTTCCAGAGAGCTGGACACGATCATTCTCTCTAATGAAAGCAACACTGGATCTAGAAGCATTATCTTTGGATGCACTAGTGGCCAAAGTAGAGACACTAGAATTAGATGATAGATCTAGAAACAACAGCACAGTTAGACATATGGACTCATACAAATTCAAAGAGATGCAAACAACAGACAGTGCATTCTTTAAATGCACTGGTGAAGAAGAAGAGGAGGAGTTTTTGATTCCAGTAAAACTTCATTCTTTTCTGCTCTTGAATCACCACAAAACAAATAGAAGTCTAAGAAGACTGGTGTTCATGTTTAACATGAAGCAACACCTCAGAGAAAACAACACCTACATGCTTCCAACTCAAGCAAACAACATCACACAAAGACACAAAACATACATAAGTTTGAGAAACCCATGGATGCTCTCATAATCATTTTACAAAGTGAGGAGCAGAAGGCAGCCTTTGCAGCCTTCTACACAAGTTTTGAAGCATATTTGGGTGCAAATCATACACCATCACAAATTTTTGGGTTCAACAATTGAATACACTAAAGCTTACCAAATGATAATCACACCCGACTGAAGATCTCATTGTACAAGTTCAGAGACCAAGTTGATCACAATAAGAACAACAATACAAAACAATCCAACATGACAAAGTCAACATCAAGACAAAAAATAGTCAAAATTAGGTCATGATGTAACAAGAGTATAAATAGACCCACTAGAGTATTTTTGCAAGTGTGGTTCTTGTGTGTGTGTTTCGTATGGTGTGAACAACCACCCAAGGAGTATTCCTCCTTTGGGTTGGTTTGATTCCATCTTTCATCTATGATTCTCATTGTAATTTGTTCATCAACATCATTGAAATCATAACATTATACATTATTCATCTCTTTGTTCTTTGATTAACACATATCCACCCATCTTAATTTTGATTTGTAGGTCTTGAACATGATGAATCCTAAGATCCAAGCTCAATGAATCAGAAATATTGTTTTGCTTTATCAATATTTTAGATTCATTGAGCTTGGATCTTAGGATTCATCATGTTCAAGACCTAGAAATCAAAATTAAGATGGGTGGATGTGTGTGAATCAAAGTACAAAGAGATGAATAATGTATAATGTTATGATTTCATTGATGTTGATGAACAAATTACAATGATTTTTTTTTAGATTAAATATGGAAACAAACCAACCCAAAGGAGGAATACTCCATGGGTGGTGGTTCACACCATACGAAACACACACACAAGAACCACACTTGCAAAAATGCACTAGTGGGTCTATTTATACTGTTGCTACATCATGACCTAATTTTGACTATTCTTTTTGTCTTGATGTTGACTTTGTCATGTTGAATTGTCTTGTATTGTTCTTCATGTTTTGATCAACATGGTCTCTGAACTTGTACAATAAGATCTTTAGTCGGCTATGATTATCATTTGGTAAGCTTCAGTTTATTCAATTGTTGAACCTAACACAAATCATCTAACAATATCTGGATGAGTTGCCAACAGACATGGTTGAAGAGATGGATCTTCAATAGTCTATGACAATGATTGCCTATAGATCAAAGAGGTTTCTACAAAGAAATAGGGGGTTGAACATGGGCAAGAAAACAAAGATTGGTTTTAACAAGACCAAAGTAAAATGCTACAACTATCAGCTCTTTGGTCACTTCTCAGGAGAATGTCAACAACCCAAGGCTGATAGAAACCATCAACAACCATAAACATCAAGTGGTTATCATACAAACAGACAAGTTCCACCTCCCATCAGCATTCCATCTGTACCAATACCAGCACAAATCACACAGTAGCGCCATAATCAACACTCCAAGTCCTCTGCAATGATGACCAAATAGGATGGAGAGTGTGACTGGAGTGTGTATGAGGCAAAGATACCATCTCCTGACCATGCCCTCATGGCACATGTTGAGGATAAACTTGCTGATATCCTAAAAGAGCTAAAGGAGAATCTTTGTTCCCAAGTATGCATAGATAAAGTCACATGATACAGAGAGCATGCAGACCAACTTTTACAGAAAGTTATTAGAACAAACATTTTGAATGATAGTTTAAAATCAAAACAAAAATAGTATGAGATAAAAATTCTGTCAATTCAAAATGATTTGGACAAACTTTTATCTGAAAAGCTAACACTAGCAACTCAAGTTGAGCAACTCTCTGAATCATTGACTTAGTAAAAAACACTACAAACTTAAACTGAAGTGAAACTTCAAAACTTTCAGGTGAGCAATAAAAAGTTCGAAAAACATCTTGCTCAACAAAGGGCATTCAAATAGCCTTCAGGTTTGGGATATAATAAGGTTAACCCACCTTATGATGATAACTATATTCCACTACCTAAATCAATGACCAGCAAACATGGGGAATCACTTGACCCTCATGACAGGACAGATGACTCCAAACCATCATCATCATAATCATCTAAATCATCATTGATATCAAAATTACCTCTGATTAAATTTGTTAAAAGTCAAGCACCACCACAAACTAAATCAATAAATTTCTATTAATAGGAAAACATTGAATTTGATATACACCTATCAGATGAATATAATGAAGAATTTACTATATAATGAGTCAGATCAACCAATTACTAAAACTAAAAAAGTTTCAAGTGCAGTTGATACAATACCAAAACAAACAAAGCAGAAACAAGTATTTGATATTTGCTCAAATGGAAGAAAGGTTGAGTCTTCCACTGTCTCTCCTAAAAGACCAAACAAAAGGAAGGAAAAAGCTCCCATTCAGCCCAAACAACCAACTATAACTTTTGATATTCCACCAAAGTCAAACTTAAAAATAAAAGTTTTCAACAAACAATGTACTACAAATTTGCCTTACTGTGAGTGGTGTGATCAATACACTTATAGCATAGAAACGTGATGGTAACTAGATAGTATCCTGCCAGTTCTCTATCGCTTCAATTTTTGCCGGATCAACATGTATTCCTTTCTCGTTAACAACATGAACAAAGAATTGCACTTCGCGTATCCAGAAATCACATTTAGAAAATTTGGTGTACAGTTGTTCTTTTCTATGTAATTCCAAGATTAACCGTAAGTGCTCTCCATGTTCTTCCTCAGTCCTTGAGTAGATCAATATGTCATTGATAAAGACAATAACAAACTAATCAAGATAGGGTTTGCACACGCGATTCATGAGGTCCATGAATACCGCTGGTGCATTCGTCAACCCGAATGGCATGACCAAGAACTCGTAGTGACCGTAACGTGTACGAAAAGTAGTCTTCGAGATGTCCTCCTCTCGAACTCTCAGCTGATGATACCCAGACCTTAGGTCAATCTTAGAATAATAGCTTGATCATTGCAGTTGATCAAACAAATCATCTATACGAGGTAAGGGATATCTATTCTTGATTGTAACCTTGTTCAGTTCCCTATAGTCAATGAACATTCGAAATGTACCATACTTCTTCTTGACAAATAGAATTGGCGCTCCCCAGGGTGATGAACTGGGTCGGATAAATCCTTTATCCAACAGTTCTTGGAGTTGAGCAGATAATTCCTGCAGTTCGTTTGGAGCTAACCAGTAAGGTGCTCTCGCAATCAGAGCGGCTCCTGGAGTCAAATCAATTTGGAATTTGACCTGACGATGAGGTGGTAGTCCAGGCAGGTCCTCCGGAAACACCTCGGAAAACTCACGAACCATAGGGATATCCTCTATCTTCTTTTCCTCTGTCTGTTTGTCTGTGACAAGTGCCAATATGGCCAGATGACCTTTTCGTTACAACGTTTGTGCCTTCATGAACGAGATGATGCCCATCACTACACCACTCCTATCGCCTTGGACCGAGGGAATTTCTTCACCGTTAGGAATCCGTATAACCTTCTCGTGACATATGACTTCCGCTTGCTTGTCAGAAAGCCAATCCATGCCGACTACTACATCGAAGCTCCCAAGTGTGATAGGCATGAGATCTATGTCGAAGGTATGACCAACAAGTTCTATCTTGCAGCCTCTAAGGATATGTGTCACGTGAATCTTTTTACAGTTAGCTAACTCTACGGTATACTTAGACTCTATTGTTGAAGGCATATCACTTAAAAGACTATTAAACTTAGTAGAAATAAAGCTTCTATCAGCTCCAGTATCAAATAATACGGTAGCAAAATAACCATTAACCGAGAATTTACCAGTTACCGTTGTAGGATCGTTTAGAGCCTCACCTGAGCCAATAACGAAAGCTCTACCTTTGGCTCCATTGTTGTTGCCACCGTTGTTATTACCATTGCCATTGCTGTTGTTATTGTTGTTGCCGTTGTTGTTATTGTCAGTGTTGTTCCCGCCATTTCCATTCCTTCTAAGCTGTGGACAATTGCAACTGTAATGGCCTTCTTTTCTGCACTCAAAACAACCTTTTGGAGTTTCTTGAGATTGTTGAGGATTCTTCATCAGTTCACCCTGGCAGTCTTTCGCTGCATGCCCAACTTTACCAAAGCATTGGCATCGGAAGTTGTCATACCTGTCGGTGTGATGGTAGTTGCATCGATTGCCCTTGGGACTTTTCCCCACATAGACTCCTTGTCCCTGTGATGCTGAGGATGACTGATTGAAATTTCGATTGTTATCAAACCTCCTTTGTTGCTGGGGAGGTGGGTGATGTTGTACATACGGTTGTTGTTGTTGGGCTGGTTGCTGGAGGATGATCCTTTGTTACTCTCCTACTTTTGTTTGTTGTTAGTCACACTAGCAACCACGCCCCGTTTGGGTAACCGTCCTTGCTCGACTACTTGGTCAATCAGCCTGTGGGCTGACCGGATAGCCTGCTGTATGGTAGTGGGGTTGGAAGCAGTTACCATACTCTGAATCTCGGGTACCAGTCCACGTATGTAGTGCTCGACTCTCTTGTGCATTTCATTGACCATTCCCGGGCATAGTGTGGCCAACTCATGAGTACGGGTCGTGTAGGCTTCAATCTCTGAGCCTTGCATTTTAAGTTGCTAGAATTCCATCTCCAGCTTCTGCACTTCGTTTCAGGGGCAATACTCCTCTATCATGATTGCTTTGAATTCAGCCCAAGGTAAGTCATTAGCCATATCCTGGCCCAACATGTGCACCTGGGCATTCCACCAGGAGAGAGTTGCGCCTTCAAGTGTTCCAGTCACGAACTTCACTTGGTCAGCTGGCGGACAGTTACACTTCGCGAAAACAGATTCTGTCTTCTCAAACCAACTCACTAGTCCCACAGCTCCTTCAGTCCCGCTGTAGGTATGGGGCTTGCAATACATAAACGATTTGTAGGTACAAGGTGGAGGTCCTGTTTTGACAAACCATACATTAGTCAGGTATCCCAGACAAGTAACTAGGATAATTGGTTAAACTTCCTTTATAATTTACCTGTTGGCTGCCTGGTTTGGGCAGCAGCCACTGCTGCCTGTACATGCTCGTTAATTAGGTCAGCCAACTCTACAGGTGTCATGTTTATGGCACCGGCACCACGACCTCCGGTGCCACATCCACTACCTCGTCCACGTCCTCTTCCACGTCCGACCATATTTAACTTTACATTCACAAATACAATAATGAGTAACATCCAACATATTAACCTTATTGAGGTACAGTAAATAATAAAAAATAAGGATTTCATCACAACCACAACATTTATAACATAAATAATAACCAAAGATAAATAAATTGTAAATGACTCACAAAATATTCCATCAATGTCAAATTTTGTTTTTCAGTTGGGTGGGAAACAACCCTCCCCACATAGGTTTCAAAAGGAAAGAAACACTATATAGTCCAAGTCATATAAAAGTAGAATCAGTCCAACACGTCAGATCTGTCACTGTCCCCGTCCATCTCTGCTGGTTCTTCTTTGGGGGCTTCCTTCGGTTCCTCTTCCGGGTCTTCCTTATCAGGGTCCGCCAAAGGTGCAGGGGCTTCAGCAATCTGAAGTGCTGCTAGCTGTGCCTCTAGATCAGCAACCCTATCATCGATCACTATGTTATGGTGATCCTGCGTGTCCATGCGCCCAGTAAGTGTGACAACGTTGTCTGCCAAGGTATGATGTCCACCAATTGCCATCGAGAGTCGCTCCTGAAGTGCCTCTACCTGGTAGCGCAACTTACGCATCTCAGATCGTAAGGCAAAGTTCTTATCAGTGAGTCTTCTAATCCGCTATCGCTCCGTGTCTAGAGTGGCTACCAAAGCTGCAAACGCCTGCCCAAGAGGGATGTCCAAGGTAGGAAGAGTAGGCAATGCAGAGGCTGTCGATGACCTAGTCCTAGGTCAGGTAGAAGCTATAGGTGGTACGCGTTCTTTATAAGCCATACGAAGTATGTAGGTGGGGTAGAAATCCTAGTTCCGAGGAGGATCGAGCTCAGGTGGTATGAAAGGTTGATCCCAGTCTATCTTGCCAGGAGGATAAGGATGTCAGGGCTAGTTAAATCCCTTATCAGGTACGGGAGAAGTAGGAGGTGAGTCAGATCGTGCAGGTGTCTTGCCTAAATTTCTGGATGACGATGCCATGCTGCGAAGTACGTGATGCGTATGCCAAAGAGTATACAGTATGGAAATAAGTGACAAGTAACTAACAACTATTCGGTTATAGTCTAGTGTGTGTATGCAACCTAGTTCCCTATAACCAATGGCTCTGATACCAATCTGTCACACCCTCAAAATCCACGTGCGGGGTTTTACTGCGAGGCGTGTGACATACCAGGATCTCAGTCATTAGTTACTCAGAACGACTCTATATGAACAAACATTCAAAATCAGAGTTTAACTTTAAAATATGCTGAAGCGTTTAATAAACCAGAAAGACCAAAGTAAAACAATATAATGTAAAATGCGCAAACACATGTGCCCAAAGTAATACCAGCAAATACTTAAATGTTTAATAATCAAACCAAAACAAAGTTTCAATCATGCTGACAACTACAATGATGCTGACCCGTGCACTTGCTTCTAGGCAATGGTAACCTCAACCTGAGAATAACATACTAAAAGAGTCAACACAATGGTTGGTGAGTTCAAGAGTTTACGTAAACATAATTGTAACAATATAAAATATAAGAGTGCATTGAATTAGATAGCTAGTCTAAATTCACAATTAATAATCATAGTGATTTTGCAATTGAAGATGACTTTGTTTCGTTTGTTGCCTCCCGTCACGACTTACCAGGTCGTGACGATGTTTGTGTTAGGACAAAATTGTAGCCGTTTGACCTCGAGTCTCACAGGTGGGGCTCGCTAGACCCAGTAGTACTACCCAAGTTTTCCCAGCTAAATAAGATTATTAACAATCCGAAAGTGTGAGGGCTTTCATGGTATACAGCACTATAAGATACTATACACAACTTATAATAGTAAAGCGTTTATAAAACTTGTATGTTATCTCCCCCAAAAGAGAGTATGTAAAAGAGTGGGGCATGAACTCACTTGGTGTGCACAATAAAGACTTAAGAGCTTAACTTGAAAGAGAGAGTGGAAAGACAAACTTCAGAGGTCACCTAGAACAAGCAAGTACGTAAGTACGTGTACACAGAATCATGATGAAACCCTAAGTGCTCTATAAACCAAAGAACTCGAGGTTTTGGAAAAACAAGACACATTGACCTAGTTGACCCGTTTGACCCTTTGGTGACATTATTAGTGAAATTCCATTCAATCAAATATAACAGTTCATCACCCATGATTATCATACAAGTTGTTCACATATGCCACTTCATTAACCACATATACTACCTAGATCATCATACAACTAGATTATCATACAAGTCATGCTAATCTCAAATAATCATCAGGTTCAACATAATTATATCATAACCCATGCATCATGCACAGAATCAAATCATGCACAGCATGCCATGTGAAGCCACTCACGACTTCACACCCTAAACCCTAACAATCCTACTAAGTAGGGGCCTAAGATTCGCACGCGTGTATAACCATCATCACATTATTCCACAGAGTCCACATCAACCAAAATGTGCAACCATGATCTATTACAACCCAAACAATAGTACTATCAATACCCATATGACCCATCATCATGTATACCCACAAAAAGACCAAATCTTTCAATTAACCAATTAAACATTCATACCACACAAACAATGCATTCTACCACATTAGAAATCATCCATGAACATGCTAACATGATCCAAAAGTCAAAACATGCCCAAATCATCATATTCAAGTTTTTGTGCAAATAAAGTTTCCCTTTTGGGAAAATGCATCCCAAAATCTATCTAACACCCAATACATTCATGATTTCATTAACAATATACCAATTCAAACTCATGCTATCATCTATACATGTTCTACACATCAAATCATCATGATTCATCATTCTTCAAAACTAAAAGTTTCTACTTTTGGTAACATATGAACTACAACATCCATTCTTAGGTTTCTAGCATCAACATCATCATTTTAACATCCCCATAACATGATAAACATTTTAACAACATCAATTCATCATCCAATCATCATATTCATGCAAATAATGTTACTATTATTAGTAATGTATGAACAACGCATCAAAATCGCAACTTTCTTGCACAATCTACGTAAACTAGCATCTATACAATCTAACTAACATCCCCATATCATCAAACAACCAACAATTCAACATTCACATCAAATTTCAAACCCTAACCATCGGCCAACATAGAAACACATGAAAAGAACCCAAAACTAACCTTTAAATTGCGTGTTGGACAAGGATTGGAGTTTGCTACACGTTGTAATCACTTGGAACTACACCAAAATCGATGTTTGTTGCTCGATGTTGGTTGAATTTCACAAAGGGAGAGGGAGAGAGTGCAGGTCATGACCGATGGGTGGGATTAGGGTTGGGTTTTTCCTTTCTTTTATTTAATTTGTTATAATTACCACTTAAACCCTTTTAATTTGTTTTTTATAAAAACTAAGCTTTTAAATTCTTTTAAAAAGGTTTTTTACTAAAAATAACAAGCATATAAACTAGCAATAATAATCATATGCATTATCTTTACTAGTCACACAATACACAAATTAAATACACACGTTTTCACGTTACGCGAAAAAATTCACAATTAATATTTAAATCGCGTAATCACAACTAATAACCAACACAGCTAGTTAAATAATTATTTGTTTATCATTATTAATTATTATTAAGTCACCAATGTTCAACGACAACTAGTGTGTGCTCACAACACGTGTATGCAAGACTTAACGGAACTAACGGAGTTTGGTAACGGAAAATTACCGGATGTCACAGGTTGCACCATCTAATTAATTTCTTTGTCTATGTAGGGACATCATAGTAGGCCTGACAACATATGATATGTTGACAGTGGATGCTCCCGACATATGACTGGAAATTGTTCTCTCCTTCTAGATTTCTAGAACAAACAAGTAGGAAACATAGCATTTGGAGGTGACATGGCAAGAGGAAAGATTACCGGTGAAAGAACAGTATCAAATGTGTTTTTAGCTTTGAGAATGTCAACTACCGCTCCAACCTCCAATTTAATCTTTTTAGTGTATCCCAAATCTATGATAAAGGATATGCCACCCATTTTGAGTCAAACATTTGCTACATCCTCAAGATGGGTTTTCAAATACCTAAAGACTGTATCCTTTTGAAAACTCCCTGTCAAAACAACACATACATTGTTGATATGAATACAGTTTCAGCATCAACCCTAAAACTTGTTTATTATCAAAAGAATCAAAAGATGTTTCTCAATTATGTCACAGATGATTGGTGTTGAAGCTCATGGAAGATTAACATTTTGTCTATTTTGTCTTTTTAACTTTTTTCATAGTATAGAGACTTGTTTGTAAATATACGTTCCTTTGTTTCTTGATAGTATAAATAGGATATTTTATGTATTATAGAGAAAGAGACATCTAAGACATCAGAGAGAGATATCTTAGACATCAAAGGGTTCTGAGAGATATCTTAGGGAGAAAACAGTTAGAACAGAATGAACTGTAACCACATTGTATCCTGTGCATTTGCTATCAATGAAATCTATGAATTTTTTTGATGTAATTGCATGTGTTTGATTACTTTGTATTTGAATTAATCATTGCATTATAATATCATCATAGATTCGATCCTTTTGAACCGATCAAATGGTATCAGAGCCTTCGGTTCAGTGATCAGAGCATATCGACATTGTTGAGCCCTTTGAATCACTTGAAATCTGTGTTGATTGCAATTTGATTAATTAATTGTTGTTTTCAGTTGTGTTTCATCCATAGAAACATGATTTGAATCACAATTTGGTGTGTAATTCGTTCAGATCTGAGTAATTGATCAGATTTGTGTTCGAACTGTGTTCTTCATTTTCGGACATTAATTCAACCTAAAAATAGATTTGTTGTTGTTGTTTGATCAAAAAGTTGATTGAAGATTGTTAATCGATCTATATACTACCTAATTGGAAGTTTTTAGATCAATTTAACAAGTTTTGAAGAATTTCATAAGATCTGAGTTTGTTGAAGAGGATGAATTAGGTGCTTGAGTTATGAAAAACTATTGAAATTGACCAAGTGTTTAGACACCTGACAACTGTTTAGGCGTTTTTGAACTGTTAAGGCATTTTCAGTTTAGGCATTTTATAACTATTGAGACGTTTTGTGACTCTGTGGTCGTATTGAGACTTTGCTGAAACAAAGAAATTCTAGGCGCATGAGGACTGTTCGGGCATTTTTAACCCAAGCGTTTGACAATTGTGTTGGGCGTTTGATAACTATTCAGGCGATTCATCACTATGTGCACATTTGGAAACTGTTTGAATGCTTCATTAGTAAGGCGTTTCAGAATTAAACTAAGGCATTCCCTTAGGCATTTCTAATTCAAAGTTCAGGCGTTTCAAAAGTTTCAGGCGCTTGGATATTCAGACTTATCAGTAAACACTTAGAAATTTTTTCAAAAACTAAAATCCAAAAATATTTTCATTTTATAGTTTCTTTTTAAAATTTTAAAAACAAAAAAAAACAATTCATTTTCATTAATTCTAAATACAAAATGATTAAGTCTGAAGATTCTGAGAACAGGGTTCCCAAGCTCAAAAACAGATCTGATTTCAAGAATTGGTCTCTTAAGTTGAAGCATCATCTGAACTCTATTGACACTGACTTGTGGATGTCAATAGAGAAAGGATCACATATCCCAATTACATCTGATGGTCCTGACAGAGGATTTATGTCTACAAAAGACTCTCCAGAACTGTAACACCTACGAAATTTTCATTTTATTTTTGTCAATTAAATAATCATGGTTATGTTTCAAGCGTGACTTCATGACTAAGTTTTAGATAAAACTTAATGTCTAAGCCATGAGATATGACTTAATAATTAAGCTACGGATAAAACTTAAAAATTAAGTATTGGATAAAACTTAAAGCTTAAGTTTTAGTTAAATTAGGATGAAACTTAACAGTAAGTTTTGGATAAAGCTTAAATAGCTAAGACTTGGATAAAATATAAAACTTAATTGCTAAGTTTTGAACTTAATAGTTAAGTTTGGATAAAACTTAATAAGTAAGAAATACTTAATGAGTAAGAAATATCCATGTATAAATAGATGACTCTTGCTTCATTTCATTTCATAACCTTTTGATCATCTTCCCTACTTTCACACATAAAACTCTCTACTACTTTTTAAACACCATAAAAATAACCCGAGATTAGGTAACCAGTGTATATGCTCTAGACAACAAGTATAGAAGTTCTGATTTAATCAAGGTGTTAGAGGCTCAAGACTTAATCCTTAAGTTACTTCGAGGTTCAGAAAAAAAAGCTTATCAAGTTTAGAGGATTTGTTCAATTTACCAGGTGAATAAGTTTAATACTTTCAAAACATTCAAATGATTTTATTTTGTGAAAATGGCATTAGTACATTAACCATGTTAATGCATAGAGGTATTCTGCTAAAACATTTAGACCAGAAGATTATGTATGTTTGATCAAAATATATCCTAGGGATGGGTGAAAATCCCATACTAGGGTTGGTTCAGACTCAGTGCAGATCCGAAGAGTCCCGTAGTAAGACTGCCTGAGCACCAATACCAGTATATATGGAGGGGGACTTCCAGTTGAAATAGACTACTAAATGTGTGGTTTACCGTTAATTTATGATTAACTGTTTATCGTTATTCATGCCGAAATATTTTTGTGTCAAATTAAATGTATTCACCAGCTTTTTGCTGATGTATTATTTTCAAACATTTTCAGGTAAACATGATTAAATATGTTTAGTCAGGTGTTAGTGTCGGATGGACTATGAATCCTAGGCATGGAGATCCTGTGATGAATATAGTAGCAAGAATAGTACCGGAAGGACTAAAGTTTCCTAGGCATAGACCTTATGGCAAGTTTTGAATATCTGTCAGTAGACAAAAATTTTGTAAACATTGCGTTGAACAATGTTATATAAAATTTTAGGTATTTAATCACCAACGAAGATATGAAAGTTTGTTTTTATAAATCAGCAGATAAATTGTGAAATGATTTTTTGCTGTGTAAACGACTTTCAAGACAAGCAAATAAAAAGTTAACAATAACGCGTACCAATTGGTCGCACTCCCGGGGTGCCCTGAAACCGGGGTGTGATAGGTTGGTATTAGAGCCACAAGTTTTAGCGAATTAGATACTTGCCTTAGTATCTAGGCTTTAACCAATATTAGAAATATTGCCTACTAAGAAAAAGTAGCTAGATGCCTTGTTATACTGACATAATAAACGAACCTTATTTCTCATAAACAATGGAGATACCTATCAAAGTATCCAATAATACTATTGACGAAAATTTCAAATCTTAGTATTAAGATACTCCCTCTTATTCTCATTGTAGAATGTCAAAGAACAATGAAAGTAGACCCGTGGTGTATACTAGAGGGAATCGTAAGATAATTAACAAAGATGAAGATTGTGTGGCCCAGAAACCCGAAATACAGAGGAAGATTGCTGAGGGAATTAAAGAAGCGATTCCTACCATAATCTCAGCATTGAAAGAAAAATAACCACCCAGCAAAACTAAAGAAGTTTCAAGATCTAGAAAGAAAGATGATGATCATCATAGCTCGAGTGGTGAAAATTCCGAAGATGAAACGCCTAAGAAAAGGAAGAAACAGGATGGATGTTCATATCTAACATTTCAAGAGTGTAAACCTACTGAGTTTTCAGGCAACGAAGGAGCAATTGCAGCCATGTGATGGCTGGAAAAGATCAAAGCAGTCTTAGCCATTAGCAAGTGTGCTTATAAGGACATGGTTCTGTTCGCCTCACATTCTTTCAAGGATGAGGCATTGGAATGGTGGAACTGTGTTATTCAGTTGAAGGGACGAGATAAGACTTATGCAATGACTTGGGATGAATTTTGTGCATTGGTAACTTGAAAGTTTTGCCCAATGAATGAAAAGGAGAAAATCACCAATGAATTTCTGAATCTTCGAATGGTTGGTTCAGATACAAGGGGTATAATACCAAATTCTTTGCATAATGCAACATGATAAGTCGCTATATTTGGGGACTGGTCAATGAAATTCGTGATATAGTGAAGGCGGTCATGCCACAGACAATAGAGTCTATGGTAGAGTTAGCTGGGCTTTTGACAGATGGAATGGTTAGAACCCATGAAGAGAATAAAAAGAACAAGGTGGCCCATAAACCGAATATAGAGACAAAGAAATTTGATAAAGGGCCCAGAAAGAAAGAAGATTCATACTCTCTCCCCAGGTGCAAAACGTGTGGGAAGAGACACACAAGAAGATGTAGATCCACTCTATTATGTAAGTACTGCAAGACTTCAGGACATACCTCTGAGACTTGCTATAGGAAAAGGGTGATAACTTGCTTCAACTACAATGAACAAGGGCACTAAAAGTCTGAATGCCCAAAGCTTAATAAAGTAGGTGGTGCTAGATATGGAACCAAGACAGATCCTGGTGTGAAGAAGACGGCACGAGCATTTGTGATGAACGCTCGTGAGGCTGCTAACTTGCCGGACGTCATTACTGGTACACATCTTATCAATAATGTTTATGCTAGAATTTTATTTGATTCTGGTGAAAACCAAAGCTTCATAGACTGTAAGTTCTGTAGTTTATTAAATGAACCTCTAGTAAAGTTAGACAAATCCTATGAAGTTGAAACCGTAAACGGAGATCTAGTTAAAATCTTAGAATCCTTAGATAATGGTAGGATTACTCTTTCAAATCATGCCATCCCTGTGAAACTTTTGCCTATGACATTAGCGGGATTTGATGTGGTACTTGGTATGGACTGGTTGGCCTCGAACCAAGCTCATATCATTTGTAATCAAAAGCTTATTAAACTTTGTGCGCCTACCGGAGAAGAGATTATTATCAAGGGTGAGAAACCAACAAATCATGTTGGAATAATCTCAATGCTAAAAGCAACCAAATGCTTAAGGAAAGGATGTCTAGCATATCTGATCACTGTATCAGATGATAAAATGAAGAAAACGATTGAAGACGTGCCAGTTGTAGCCGAATTTACCGATGTCTTTCCAGATGAATTGCCAGGGATTCCACCTAATCGAGAAGTTAAATTTAGAATTGATCTGGTACCGGGTACATCACCAATAGCTAAAGCCCCGTACAGATTAGCTCCAACTGAAATGAAAGAATTAAAGCAACAATTTGATGAACTATTAGAGAAGGGATTTATCCGACCGAGTTCTTCGCCTTGGGGAGCTCCAATTCTATTTGTAAAGAAGAAGGATGGATAAATGCATATGTGTATTTATTATCATGAGCTAAACAAGGTAACCATCAAAAAACGGTATCCACTTCCTCGAATCGATGATCTATTTGATCAACTTCAGGGAGCGTGTTACTTTTCTGAAATTGATCTGAGATCAGGTTATCACTAGCTCAAAGTTCAAGTAGAATATATTCCTAAAACTGCATTCCAAACTAGATACGGACATTATGAGTTCACAGCTATGCCCTTTGGACTCACTAATGCCCCTGTAGCTTTTATGGATATGATGAATCGGATCTGTAAACCCTATTTAGATAAGTCCGTAATCGTGTTCATAGATGATATTCTTATTTATTCCAAAACTCAAGATGAACATGCGAACCATCTTAAAATACTACTTGAAGTACCGAGAAACAAGAGATTGTACGCTAAATTCTCGAAATGTGAATTTCAGCTTACGAAAGTACAATTTCTTGGCCATGTTATTAACGCTAAAGGCATTCATGTAGATCCTTCCATGATTGAGGCTATTTCTAAATGGGAAACCCCTGCATCCCCATCTGAAGTTCGTAGTTTTCTTGGATTGGCCGGATACTATCGTCAATTCATTCAAAACTTTTCTCGAATCGCTGACCCTCTTACATCTTTAACTCGAAAATCCGCAAAATACGAATGAGGACCAAATAGGATGAAGCATTCAAGACTCTTAAAGAAAAGTTAACAAAGGCACCCATCCTGACTTTACCAGATGGTACTGAAGATTTTATTGTTTATTGTGATTCTTCACACATTGGTCTTGGATGTGTGTTAATGCAAAGAAATAAAGTTATCACCTATGCATCACGTCAACTAAAAACACACGAGAAGAATTGTACGACTCACGATATGGAGTTGGGCACCATAATCTTTGCGCTAAAAATATGGAGACACTATCTTTATGGAGTTATACCTTGACCATAAGAGCTTAAAATATATCTTTGGTTAGAAGGAAGTAAACATGAGACAGAGAAGATGGATGGAAATCCTACGCTATTATGACAGTGAAATCTGTTATTGTGGAAAATTCGATTATTGATGGATCGAATATTGCAATCGTATTGTTGTCGTTTATCAGATCTGTGATGCGGAATCTCACAGACCTGTTGATGATTTCAAGTGAAGATCTGTTGCAAGATTGAATGTATGATGATGAATGAATGATGAACAATCAAGAACACATTCATAAATATTTCATTCATTCATATGTATGTTTGATGCTAGGAGATTACAAAGGGAGTTTGTAAGAAAAATCTCTATCACATACACTTAACCTAATTGTTTCTCTCACTAGCCTGATGCTTGCTTAATTCCTTTCTACCTCACTTGATTAGAGTATAAATGACTACACTTAGTTAATTTATACTCTTTACAAAAATGAATAAAATTACATTTAAGCCCTAATGATTACACAAATATTGTTCTAAGTCTGATAAATTCTTTAGTTGCTGATGCATGACTGTCGGGTGCTTACATCATTCGGGACGTCCGCTAATGTTGATTGTTGACTTTGACCACGGTTGACGAAGTTTGACCAAGTTTGACTTCGGTCAAATTTCTTCGTTTTGATCATATTTTTAGCATAGCTTCACCGTGTCGGTTTTGGTAATTATCATGAGATTTGGCACTTAGGTTTTGTATCATCTTCAAATAGTCCAATAATACTCACCCTAAGATGATGTTGCCAAAACCTCATGATTTTCAAAAACCTTGGATGTTGATTGATGTGCAGTCTTTTCCCCTTTTTTGGTAGCATCTTCTTAGAAGCTTCAGAAAAAGGCATTGAGAAAAAGACTTTGTTTCGGCACTTGATGGATATTTCATCAGCTTGATCTTCTAGTCTCAATTTGATGACTTAAAAATACACCCATTTGCATACACTATGGATTGCACATGTAGCAATATCAGCAGCTTTATTTCAACCTCAGAAGTGAAGGAGAAGCATCAAAAATTCTCCAGACTTGACATATACTCTCCCTCAACAAAAGCTTTGGAGGGTGAGGAACTTTTGTGTATGAAACACCAAGAGGAGGATTCTTAGTTCTCAGTAACTGGCAGGAGATCTTTGAATAAAGCAGGAGTGTTCACTTGACATCTTGAACTGAATGACAAACTCAGGCATGTTGTGTAATTCATCACCTGCAAAAGTCTAAATCCTCTCGGTAGAGGTATTGCATGGAAGTTTCACTCCTAAATCAATAACACATGAAAATCTGCCAAAACTAAGAAAAATACTAAAAAAAGATAAATCTTTTTGGAATTTTAGATTTTTTTTAAATATGATATTTACTAGCATGAATCGCTTACCTGCAATGAGATCATACTAATTCAAAATCCTCTATATCTAAAAATTTAAAGTTGAAATAGACATAGACAAAGAACAAAGTTGATTGTAAGTATGTTTGTCCACTTAAACTCTTGCAAGGATCTATTTTCAACACTTTGTGATATTTATCATGTTTTGGTTTGATTAGATATGCTAATTGAGTACCACACACTCATAAGTATGGAAGAATAACCCTCCTCATGAAATGCAAGGTGGCACGTTATCACAACTCGAACCAGGCTACTTAGAGTATAAATTCTCATGATATGATCCACTTTGGGATTCTTTTAGATTTGATCCTTATTGGGATTCTTTTCTTTGCCTTTTGGCATGCATAAGCACTTTTAGTGCAAGGTCAACTAGGTCTGTGCTCAGCACAACATAAGTTGTCCTTATGTTTACTCCAGGTCTGTATTTACATACAACAAAAGAGAAACAGATGCTTTTATCAATGAGAAATTTATAAACCATTTTCGCATGGTGTGTTTAGGTAACCACACACTCAAACGCTTGGAAAAGTCATTGCTTACCAATACCCAAAGATGGTTTTGGTCCACAATGCATATTGATATAGTTCATCACGAATATGCTTATCTTGAATCCAAGCTGAGCCTACTGACTTCTCAAAAAGAGCCTTGTCAGTCTTTATTGATTTTGAAAAATAGATGCAGAAGACAGCAGATGAGTTTACTATCATTTCTCGTGTAAATGCAGGAAGATTCAATAGAAATATTTTTGGACTTTCTTGATTTTCTAATTTTTAGGATTTTTGTTTTTGAGAAAATAAAGAAATGGCATATGTGTTATCAAATCAATAGAGATCATCAACAGTTAGTCCATGTAGCAATGTAATCAGACTAAGCAGATGGAATGAAACATCAGTTGTTTCTTGTATTGCCATCATAGTTTCTGTGAATGATTGATGTCCTGTATTGAATCATGGTTAATTTCTGCTCCATTTGGCTCAGTTGCATCATAAATATCATGAGTAGGAAGAACGTTCCTGTCATGGGAAGGGATCAGCCACTACTAACTTTTCTTGGGTTGGTAGGCCTTCATAATTGTCCCTACAAAAGAAAAGAAATTAGTTAGTTGGTGAAACCCAAGCCACGATGGTCTTGGGTTTTCTGTCTTTCCCTATGACATAAATTTCTTCTAGAATGGCATTCTCTGCTGGTTTAGGAATTCTAGGTACACTAGTTTTCCTTTGATTGTTTTTAGCTCTATTAGGAGAAGTACTTTGAGCCCTTCTCTTTTGAGAGTAAATGTCTGGTGACTGTCTGTTTTGAGACTTATGTCTCCTTGTTGGTTGTTTAAAGTTGTCATAAAATGTTTTGTCACTGTTTAAAACAACTTTTTGGTGAGGAGTTTGTCTTGGAACTCCTCCTTTGTTCTTAATTTGAACACTTGTTTGTTTCTCAGTTGATTTCTCAACTTGAACCTGTTTGTTTTGCTTTTTATTTTTTTTATTGAAAAAGCAATTTGTTGTGCTGTGTTTATTTCTTTCACAAATTGAACAATAGTTGTGAAAATGGCATGTTTCAGTACTGTGATTATTTTTTGGACCCTGAAAGGATCATACATGCCAATTCAAGTGGTGGATTGATAGTTGTTCTGCTGAAATCTCTCCAAGTCCAAGATCTAATGCGGATGAAGAATTTGCAACAACAATAGAAACCAAGTGTCGGCTATTCGCGTTTGTATATGCGGATGACCATAGACACAAATGCGCCCAAGTGTTTGTTCTTTCGCATTAACAAATGCGGATGTTCGGCAACAAATGCGCAGTGTTTGTTCATCCGTATTTGTCAATGCTGATGACCAAACACCAATGCTGATGAACAAGAAGAAATGCTGACAAGATTAGAACATCCGTATTAGTCAATGCGGATGTACAGAAATGCTGATGAAGACTTTTGTAGGACAAGTTCTGATGTATAGGTCAGGGTTAGTTTAGTCTTTTGTTCAGGCATGTGTCAGCCTATAAATAGAATAGAAAACCTCGTATGAGAGGTGACTGTGACTGACTATTGTCAGACATTAGACAATCAAAATATTTTTGCTTTGTAATATTTCAAGGTGTACTGTTACAGTTCATGCTGAAAACCCTAGCATTCATTGTAACCGTTTTTCACATTCTTTAATACAAAGAGCATTTATGAGTATTATTCAGCATTCAATGTTCTGTGATTGTTTGATTCCGCCTTACAATCATTGACTCAATCATCATATTCGGTCCTTGTTGATTCACATCAACAGAGAATATCATTCTCAAACCCAGTCAAATGGTATCAGAGCTTTGGCTCTCGGTTCTTCTTCAGATCTGCTCAGATCTGAGCTGAACTCGATAGATCTAGTGATTGAGTTGCTGATAGAGTGTTCGACTACCTCTATTCAGTATACAAACTGAATATCTGCTAAAACTCATTGACAGTCACTGTTCATCGGCATTCTCCATCTAAAAACTAATCTGTGAACAGTTTCTCATCCATAAAATCAGACCAGTAACATAAACAGATCTATCTACATAAGCCTGTTGTGGACTATTTGGACTACTTGGACTTGTTAAACATAATAATCAATTTAATCCATATTTAAGCCAGTTAAAAACAGCTTATTAACATGGATTCACATAATTTTTCTGAACTTGGTCACACTCCTAAACCCCCTATGCTTGAACACAAATCTGAGTTTAAGCAATGGAAAATCAGGTTCATGAATTACATTACATGTGTAGATCCAGACTATTGGATATCGATATGTAAAGGGCCTCACATCCCATTGACACTCTCTGCTGATCAGGCTGCACTGTACAAAACCTCAAGAACACCTATTGAGGATCTCACTCTTGATGATGATGACTACAAGAAGATCAAAATTGATCTCAAATCTTATTCCATTCTAACACAAGCATTGAAGATGGATGTGCTGAAAAGACTTGAGAAGTATGGAACAGATAAAGCTGTGTGGGATGCACTATTAATAATGTGTGAAGGAAGCAGTGAAGTAGCTGAAATTAACAAGGATAAGCTTGTTAATCAATATGAAACCTTTCATCACTTTAAGGGGGAGTCAATCTCTAAACAATTGCATAGATTTTTGCAGCTCGTGAATGATTTAGAGATTATGGGGGTTACATATAAAGTCAAAGAACTGAACAAAAAGATGCTTCACAGTCTTCCAGAAAGTTGGAAACAAAATGTAACCATGCTGAAAAACACTCTTGATTTGGAGAGCACCACCTTGGATATTATGATTGCTAAAATTGAAGCTCTTGAACTTGATGAAAAGAGTAGAAATCTAGGTGGACCTAAAGTCATTGAGGCATACAAATTTCCACCAGAAACTCATTCTGTGGAAAATGCATTCATCACTGAAGATGATGACTTCCTCTCATCAAGAGATCAATTATAAACAACAGGATTCATTGCCACACCCTCAACAACCAAGCCATCTCCTTCAATTCAGTCAACTGGATTTGCTGCCACTCCTACAAGTATATCTGAAGATAAGAGAACTGAAGAGCAAAAGGCTACTTACAATGCCTTTGTTGCAAGTTTTGAAGCTTATCTTGGAGGAAGACTTACTTCTACTCATTTGATTCAAGAAGACTTGGAAGAAATGGATCCAGATGATGTGGAAGAAATGGATCTGCAGTGGCAAATGGCTATGATTGCAATGAGAGCCAAGAAGTTTTTCAGAAAAGGGAGAAAGCTGAGTCTGAATGAAAATACAAAACTTGGATACGACAAATCCAAAGTCAAATGTTTCAATTGTGGTATGACTGGCCACTTCTCAAGGGAATGTAATGCTCTAAAAAGGAACAACCACAGTATTCAAAGAAATTCACAGGCCCAATCATCCCCACAACCAAGCGCAAGCTACCACTCCAGCAATCATCAACAGTAGTATCACTATCAACAACCCTATCAAAGTCAGTCACAATTGACTAACCAAGCTCATGGAAGCAGCCAAACTACTTCCAATGCACTTGTCATCAGACAAGATGGAGTATGTGATTGGAGCCTATATGCTGAAGAAGTAAAGCCTCAATTTTAGAATCATGCTATTATGGCTCACATCAATGATGGCCCAAATCTAATGCCATCTAAGGTAAAATCTAATCTATGTAGTGATAAATGCATAGCTGAACTGCAAGGATATCGTGAGCACAATCACAAATTGGCTGATAAAATCAAAGAAGAAAAGGTAAAATCTGAGATGCTTAAAAGAGAAATCAAAAGTTTCAAAATAAAAATCAAATCTCTTATTTCTGATATTGAAAAACTACATGGTGAAAAGTACACTCTTTCAGCTGAGAATGAAGAGTTAACTGAAAAATTAGCACAATCCAGAGCTGAGCAATCCGTTACTAAAGTGAAACTTGAAAAGTTTCAACTGTCTTCAGCTAAGCTGCAAGAGATGCTTGAATCACAGAAGGAGCACAATGATTTGACTGGGATTAGATACAATTCATGTCCTCCACCATATAATGACAATTACACAGTCATGACTGAATCTGTCACTTTGTCTGATAAAATTGAACCTAAAACTAGTAAAGCTAAAACAATAATAACACAAATCACTAATCCTTAAAATAAACCAAATGTTTACATTGAAACAAATGAGGAGAAAATTAAGTTAGGTCATCCTATCAAAATCAAAGAGTACTCAGACAAGACAGTGAATGTCATTAAACCAAGAAGCCCGGTCAAAGCCATAGTGCCTTTTGTGAAATTTGTTCCTGCAATTTCGAAAGAAAAGCAGAAAGCTGAAATTTCAGTGAAACCTTTTGCTGAAAGCAGTTCTGATTGTGAGATCAAATCTCCAAACAATTCAATCAAATCAGACATAGTTTCACTTCCAAAGAACACCAAAACTCCAAAAGCTTCAAAAACCAAAATCAAGGCTGACCCTCAATCGTCAAAACCAAAGCAAGGAGTTGGTTTTGAAATTTTTAATAAAAAACATGTAGATCAATTCGAAAGGGAATTGAAGCAAATGGTAAGAATGCAGAAACAATCTAGGAAGAACAAACCTAGTAGAGTTGTGAAACAAGCTACTAAAGAGGCTGATTCTGCTTCCTCACCAAAATCAAAGGTTGAAACTCAGTCAAAAACTGGTAAATCTACTGAGGTTTCAACATCAAGATCAGCTTCAAGAGACAAACACATGTATTGTGATGTGTGTGAAATGTCTAATCACAGTACAGATAGATGCTTTTTCAATCAATATTGCTCAATCTGTGACATGAACAATCATTCCACCAAAAACTTCTATTTTAATAAATATTGTTCAGTATGTGATATGACCAACCATAATACATCTGATTGTTTATTCAAACAAAAAGGGTTGAGAATTCCTCAACACAAGCCCATCTCACCAATCTCATCTGTGAGACCCAAAATCAGAAATCACTTTCATAATACTCAATTCAGAACTGCCATTTTTGATCGGGATAAGGGTAACATAAAAGAGTCAAGGAAAATTCAAGGAAACAAATGTCATAACATCAACCAAACATATGATTTTCATAATTCAAAAATGATGTTTAATAATAAAAAATGGGTCAGGTTTCTTAAAAGAAACAGGGATCAAAGGTTTCATTATTCTTCTGACTCTTCAACTAAAATTAATAAGATGAAACATGCAAAATATCATCAAAAATCTCCCAGAACACCTCACTCAAAGTCACTATTTAGGGAAAAGTACCAAGAAGTTACTATCATGGATTGGAACGGGAAACCCAAGACCATCATGGCTTGGGTTCAACATTCTGACTAATTCTGTTATGCTTGCAGGGTCATCCATACATGTCCAATAGTTTATGCTACATGGATAGTGGATGCTCCCGACACATGACTGGAGATCGTTCCCTCCTTCATGATTTCAAGCATATTCAAGGAACTTCTGTGGCATTCGGTGGAGATTCAAAAGGTGGCAGAATCACGGGTGAAGGATCTGTGACAAATAGGATGTTGAGCTTTGATCGAGTGAACTACTGTGAACAACTGAATTTCAATCTGCTCAGCGTGTCTCAGATCGGTGACAAGAAATATTCTACTCACTTTACTGACACTCATTGCTATATTCTGAAACCAGGATTTCAAGTTCTTGAAGAATGGGTTGTCTTAAAAACCCCGAGGAAGAATAACACATATGTCTTAAACCTCAATTCTGCCACACCAAAAGAAGAAACATGTCTTTGGCAAACGGTTGGGACACACAAATTTCAAAAACATGAACAGATTAGTCAAGGAAAACCACATCATTGGTTTACCTCAAAAAGAATTCCATTTTATTGATCACTGTTCAGCGTGTCTCAAAGGGAAACAACATAAGTCTTCCCACAAGCCAAAACTAATAAACACAAACAACTCTCCATTGAAGCTGCTTCATATGGATTTTTTTGGACCAACTCATGTTATGAGTATTGGAAAGAAACAGTATTGTTTGGTGATCATTGATGACTTTTCCAGATTTACATGGGTCTTCTTCCTACTTTATAAAAACGAAGCGTCCCAATTGATAAAAGACTCTATCACAAAAATTGAAAACCAACTTGATCATAAGGTCAAAACAATTAGAAGTGATAATGGGACTGAATTTAAGAATGAAGATCTGAGTTCATTTTGTACAACAAAGGCATTGCTCATCAATTTAGTACAGCTAGAACTCCTCAACAAAATGGGGTAGCTGAAAGAAGAAATAGAACACTAATTGATGCAGCATTAACCATGCTAGCTGATGCTAAACTGCCAATCACCTTTTAGGCAGAAGCAGTTAATACATCGTGCTTTGTGCAAAATCAAACTTTGATTGTAAAAGAAACCAATAAGATGCCTTATGAACTTCACTTTCACAGAAAACAATTTATTGGATTTTTAAAGTCATTTGGTTGTCCTGTCTCGATATTAAACACCCGAGACTATTTGGGAAAATTTTCATCTAAGTCTGATGAAGGATTCTTTGTAGGTTATTCTTCTGTTTCAAAGGCTTACAGAGTATTTAATCCTAGATTAAATATTATTGATGAATCAACAAATGTTCAATTCAAGGAACATTCGTTTCCCAAATCTACAAATGGTCCTGACTGGTTGTTTGATATTGACTCTTTTACAAAATCTTTTGATCAATTTCATTTGTCTGATGCAGGAAATCTACATTCAGCAGAATCCTCTTCAGGAGTAGAAAGAAGAGATGAATTTCCAATGATTCCTCCAACTTCTACTGATCAACTAACTGAAGATGTTCCACTACAAGCTGACCCTGTCAGACAACCATCTCAAAATCAATGTGTTTCAACTGAAGCTGGTCCAAGCACACTACCATCTCCTTCAGAAGATCCTTCAACTGAAGTCAGAGATCAAAATCAAGCTTCTCCTCCAGTTGAAACTAAAAGAACCTCAAATGATGGAAGTAATCAAAGTGTTGCTGATGTTGAAGCAGGAACTGAAACCGGTTTTGATTATTTTCATAACTATCCCACAGTTCAAGATGAATTGACCTCTCACCAAGATGATCTGAATGTCTCCAATCTTGATGTAACCATTGCTGGTGAATCAATTCCAACCATCAGAACACACAAGAATCATCCAGTTGAAAGCATCATTGGTGATCTCAATGAACGGGTGACAAGAAGCAAGTCAAGCATAGCAAACATCTATTTGTTCTCTTGCTTTCTTTGTCAAACAGTACCCAAAAACATCAAAGAGGCTCTTCAAGACAATTGTTGGATTGAGGCAATGCAGGAAGAGTTGCTACAATTCAAGAAACAAGAAGTATGGCAGCTGGTAGACCTTCCCGAAGGACAATACCCTATAGGCACCATATGGCTGTACCGAAACAAGACTGATGACAGAGGGATCATCATCAGAAACAAAGCAAGATTGGTAGCACAGGGCTATACACAAGAAGAAGGAATAGATTACGACGAGGTGTTTGCTCCTGTTGCTAGACTAGAAGCCATACGACTCTTTCTTGCATACTCTGCATCCATGAAATTCAAAAAGAGGGAAGATTGACCAGACTTTATTCAGAAAGAGAAAAGGGAATGAGATGCTGCTTGTCCAGATTTATGTGGATGATATCATATTTGGCTCAACTAACAAATAACTATGCAAAGACTTTGAAGATCTTATGCATTCAAAATTTCAGATGAGTGCTATGGGAGAACTCACATTCTTTCTAGGTCTTCAAGTACAACAAACATCCAGTGGAATCTTCATCAACCAGTCAAAATATGTAGAATCAATGTTGAAGAAGTTTCACTTTGCAGCCTGTCAGTCCATCAAAACATCGGTTGATATAAAAATGAAGATTGGTCTAGATCCAGAAGGCAAATCAGTGGATCAGACTCTCTATCGGTCTATGATAGGTTCACTTATGTATCTAACAGCCAGTAGGCCTGACATCATGTTTGGTGTTTGTGTGTGTGCCAGGTATCAAGCAGATCCCAAGGAATCTCACGTGAATACAGTCAAGAGGATATTTAGATATCTTAAGGGCAAACCTGCTCTTGGACCATGGTATCCAAAAGGATGGAGACTTCAATCTCTATGCATACACCGACAGTGACTACGGGGGATGCAATTTCAACAGAAAATCGACATCTAGTGGTTGTCAATTTCTTGGTCCCAGACTAGTGTCTTGGCAGTGCAAGAAACAGACCAATGTGTCAGTATCGACGGCTGAAGCTGAGTACATAGCAGCATCAGCTTGTTGCTCTCAAGTTCTCTGGATTCAAAACCAGATGCTTGACTATGGTTTTAACTTCCTCTACACCCTAATTCACATTGACAACATAGTTATAATGTTTATTACTAATAATCCAGTTTAACACTCAAAAACAAAACACATTGAAATCAGATATCACTTTTTGAGAGATTGTGCTGAAAAAGGGTTAATCAAATTGATTCAAGTTCATACTGACAATCAATTGGCTGATCTATTTACCAAGGCATTTGAACCTAATAGGTTTGAATTCCTAGTTCAATCAATTGGCATGATTAACCTAGAGTAAAGAAAAAAAAAAAGATCCTTTTTGGGAATTATCAAATATCACAAAAAGAAGTCTTTTTCTTGAAATTTGTGTCTTATACTTCTTGGGAAATGATTTAATTACAGTCGTTATATCATTCAATGTGCTTAATTCAAAATTTAAAAGACTGTCATGACTTACCTGATATGTAGGTAGGCCCAACTTGGAAAGGAAGATACATGCTGTGATGAACTAAATAATCATATTCAACTGTGAAACACTCATCTCAGAGTACTGGTAAGTATCAGCTTATTCAAGTGTATATGTGTGTAGCAACTCAAACACACCAGATAATGATGAACTATGAATCTCATTCACATGCATCAGTTTCTTCTTTGTTTTGCTGAGCAAAGACCTGAAGAAACAAGCACATAGTGCTGATGTCATGATCCAAAAGATTCCCAATGTGGAACACATTCACCTTGAATGAATTAACAAAAGAGTATGCAAAAAGAATCTCATTATGGATCACCTTCCAACGTGAAGTGCAAAAGAATCTTAATGTGGATCAAAATATCAAAAGGATCAAAGTAAAAGAATCCCAATGAGGATCAGTGAAATTGAGATCTCATAATTTAAGTAACCTGGTCATGTAAGATGTGAAAGTAGTCTACCATGCATTACATGAGGATGGCTGATCAAACCATGTTTCTGTGTGTGAGGTACATGTTGAATATTCAAATCAATCAAAACATGATAAATGTCACATACAGTATAATATTTACCAAGTATGAGTTTAAGAGGACAAACATACCTTCAATCAATAAGTTCATAAACATGTCTATTTTACAATCAAAAGATTACACTTGTGTAACGTAGGATTGTTATGATCCCAACAAAAGTATAAGGGTATATATATAAAAAATAATAATAATAATTTCAAAGAGATTTTATGATCTAAAATTTTTAAATCCTTAAAGTTTCTATCTAAATAAGGATATAAACTTTAGGAGGAGTAATTTAAAATTTTAATCAGTTTGTACAGGTAGTTTATTTCTTAACTTTTATAAAATCAAAACAAAAAGAATCTGACTGTGTTGGTGCAGAAGTTATACTATAGTATCTCAGCTTATGCAGACACTTGGATGTACAAAAGTCCAAGATCAGTCAAACTCTAGGAAACTTGTATGTATCACACCTGATATACAAGTCAATCCAAGCAAGAATTGACAATCCCAGCATCAGTCAAAACTTCATAAGAAACAAGTGAAAAGTATAGACAGTTCTTCATAACAGCCATCAGTTCATCAGAAAACAAAAATGAATTCAATCTACAAAAACATTAATTTTTGATTAAGTTCAAATATTAATGCGGGTTAGTGCATTGGTTAATGCAGGTGAAGGTATCCCTGACATATAACCAATGCGGGTAATTGTTTTCATACCTGTTAAATAAAGTGAAACTAATGTGGACAAGTTAAATCTATCTCATTTGTGTCAAAGAAGTGTAAGTTTTAAGTGGCAAAAACCTATGCGGACAAAAGTGTTCAACCGCATTTGTCTATGTGGGTAAACCTTTGTTCTACCGCATTTCTTTTTTTTACTCATCCGCATTTCCTAAACCTGGTGGAATTTAACACTCAAAACTATCTTGTGTATCAAAATGATCAAATCATGTGCTTAATCTCTTTTGTGATTATGATGGATTCAAGTCAAGAATTGCGAATAAACTTTTGGTCTATCGCATTTGTTGAAGTTGTGAGACAAGTAATTTACTCTTCCGCATTTGCAACAGTACACTAATACGGATGAACAAATTCTTATCCGCATTTGCTACAGTGCTTTTTTAAAGGTCTTTCGCATTTGTTTTTCAACACTTGTAATATTTGTAAAAGTCATTAAATCATCTTTTTAAACCCGAATTTAAAAGGTCATTTAATACTTTTCAAATTGAGAGACCTTACAGTGCGACGAGCGGTCTTCACCTTTGTTCATCCATCATCATCCCTATCATCCATCATCATCCCCATCATCTAAAATTCATCACCTGTGATCTAAGACTAATTCATCACAAAAAAAAAAACTCCTCATCTTCGATTCATTACAACAGTATTATCGAAGAAAAGGTGAATTTCTTCAAAGTTCTTAACCTAAAACATCGAACAGTCAAAAATTGATTTTGAACATAGAACTCTAGGTTAAGAATAAATCACCAGAAGTAACATCAAACCAAGGTTTAAATGACATTTTCAAAGGCAATGTTAATCAATAACAAGAATTTAACCTCCTACAATCGGGTTACAAAACCTTGTTCATGTTAAGAACAGGGGACAATCAATTCTAAAAAAGTGAATGTCAAAACCTGATATTAATGATTAAAGGAGGTTAAAACCATATGAATAAACTATATAAACTTGCAAAACATATAAGAGTGATTATTCATGAAAAAATCAAGTTGTGTATGGGTTCTATGAAACTGTACACATGTTCACTCAATTTTGACCATTAAAAGTCAAACTGAGAACACACCACTTGATTTATGTATTACAATCTGTCAATTACAATTACATCTTCTAATTCATATGCCTCTAATGCAGGTTTTAATGGATAATCTTACATGGAGAATGCTCCATAATGTTAGTGGTTATCTTGATCCTGATGTTACTGAGGCAGAGGGTTTGAGAGACATGATCAGATTCATCTTAACTACCAGAGTTGCTCATGCTATTATAGTTAGGCCTATCATCTATGAGAGATTCATAAGGTCATTCTGGAGCACTGCTGAGGTGACAAAGATAGATGGTGTAAAGACTCTGTCAGGAAGAATAACTCCTGATCATAATTTGGCCATTACTGAACAGACTGTGAGACAGTGTCTGCAGTTTGGTGATGATGCCAACTCTCCTCTGGAATTAGAAGATGATGAAATCATAACTTTCTTTGCAAACATTGGTTATGAGGGAGGTTATGAAGGAAAGCAAATCGTCAAGGGGTTGGTTGACTTGTAATGGAGATTCCTCATTCATATCTACCAACATTGCCTGTCAAAGAGAAAGACTGGATGGAATGACATATCAGTGACCACCTCTTCTGCTATATGTGCTCTGTGCACAAACAGGCCATTCAACATGTTTGCTTATGTGTTTAATGGTCTGGTGTCAAACATTCAGGAGGGTAGAAGATACAAGTTCCTCATGTAACCCAGATTTCTGCAGTGCCTCATCAATGAAGCTTGCCACTGAGATTATACCTGAAGGACCAGTGATGGATATTCCTCACTACAATGCAAAGTCCTATCAGTACATAAAGAAGAGAGACCCCAGGAATTTTTACAGTGGCACATTTGCTCCTCTATTACCCTGGATGCTGGAACAGATCAACCAAGATGAGCATATTGAGGAACAAGCTCAAGAGGTTTCTGATGCTGAGCAAGCTGCTCCTAGTCAACACAATGTTGATAAGCAAGCTAATGTAGCTGAAGAAGGACAGAGGCCAGTGTCACCACAGGTTGATGTAGGTGGTGATCCTCACACTGGGCCTTCTGTTCATGCAGCTGAGATATCCTCTCCATCCTCTCTATATCTCATCCCCTCACCATAAAGATCACCAATTCCCTTTCCACAAACACAGCCCATCATCTCTTCACACATATCACCCATACTCTCACCCCATATTTCACCAATTCATCTTTATCCTACATCTCCTGTTCATGAATCCCTAGTCTCTACTGAGCCTGTTGAGTTTGGTGATTCTGCCAGCTCTTCAGAGGAATCCAAATCATCATCTGATGAGGAGGATCATTAAATGAAGATGCCAATGAGGCAAGTTACTTCTGAGGCTGCTCCCTCTGAGAGTTATGCTGAGTCAGAGGCAATCAGGCCTGATGCAAAAGATGAGATGATATCAGATCTGTTGCAAAAAGTAGCCAAGATGGAGAAACTCCTAAATAGAAGATCTGGTATCATTCAAAATAGACTTCTAGAGTTAGATGAAAAGGAAAATGAGTTAAAAGAGATGAAAGAGAAGTATGAGACTGAAAAGAAAGAGAAAGATAAGGAGATAGAAAGCCTAAAGGCTGCTCTTTAACATTCAAGGGATGAAGTCAGTGGTCATGTGGACACTTTGACCATCCAAACCATTGCAATGGAGGAACAAGAATGCCTGCTGGAAGAGCAAACTGATATAATCATGACTATGCAAAAACAGATAGAAACTTTGAACTAAAGAGTTTCTGAGTTGGAGCAGATATTCATGATAAATAAAGAGGTTGATAAGAAAAGAGAGGATGATGAAGGTGATAAAGATGAGGGTGACAAGAAGAAAGATGATGACAAAGAAGAAGGAGGTGAAAGTTACTCAGGAGAGAGTGATGATGACTCTCCTCCTGCTAAGAAATTGAGATCTTCTGAGCCTGAAAAGGAAGCTGAATCAAGTAGAACCAAGCCACAAGAACAAAGTTTGGCTATGGTACTATACACTAGCAAAGATCATGAAGAAACACACATTGAAGAATCAGAGTTCAGCGATATGATCAAGGCTCTTGATAGCTTCACTGCTAAAGATTTCATCATTGATGATGAATTCTGGGAATTTATTGGAAATCAAGGACAAGTTTTTGAGCCCATTGTAGTGATATCTCAATCTCCTATCCCTCTTGAGAAGGAATTGAGCCTTCAGCTTGTGCCTGTTGTGTCTCTCACTGAGGAGCAAAAAGATTTGATCAAAAAGCTCTGTGAAGACCAACAACAAAAGGAAGAATCAAAACTAGAGTCAATAGAGAAAATCCCATCAGCTGCTGAAGAAAAGGAAGCTAAAAAATTGCCTAAAGAAGCTGAAATAGCTGAACCCTCTTCTGGTCCAAGAATACAAACATATACCAGAAAGAGAAAATACCTGTCTGAAAAGGCAAAGGGTAAAAGGCCTATAGAAGAAGATCCTCCAAAGAAAAAGCAACAAGATGATCCTCGAAGCCTAGCTGTTATTGCTCAATTTTTAGAAGAACATGAAAAGGCTAAGGAACAACTGAAAATGAGGTCAGTGGGCATAGAACTCGAAGAAGGAGAGATAGACGGTGGATATGTGATTGATGAACACATAGACAGAGAAAGCCCTAAAAAGCCTGAACCCTCTGTCCAAGAAATGGTAGATAAAGCCCAAACAGATGATTTGATGACCAAAGCCTTGTTTCTCATCAATCATGGCTATGATCTAGATGAAGTCTTTAGGATGACATATGAGGGGATGATAGCAGAAGAAGAAAAGCTAAACAAACTGCTGGACCCTACTGTTGAAACTGAGTATGAAAAGACTCATTCTCCCAAAACTCAAGCTGATAAACCCCCTTCAAAAGCCAAGCAGACTGAAGCTTTTCAATCATTATATCCTGATCCCTATTCCATGACTGACAGGGAAATGAAGGATAATCTTTCTGGTCAAGGGTATACTAAAAGAAAATTGGCCAATATGAAGATTAATTCCCTAAGGGCTGCCATCCTTAGGATGATAAATGAAAAGAAAGAAAGGCTAAAGAAAATGGAAGATGAGATCATCAAAACACCTAAAACAAGAATATCTGCACACGATATCCAGCTCACCCATAAAGATCATGACTCTTTGGCACCTGTTCTACACAGAAATCCAGAGTGGTTTGTTGAGCCTTCCCAGTTAACACTTCAAGAGGGGCTCACCACTGCTGAGATGATCAAAGGTGTATCTACTCCACATGGCAAGACTGATCAGAAAATTATTGCTTGGAAGTATGATAGTGACTGGAATATGTTTATGGTCAAACGGATCTCAGGGTTAGTTCAATTCTTCACTGAGTATACTGCTTTAGTGAACTCCCTGCAGATTCATGATCTGAAAGAACTAGCTGTACTGGAGCTCATCAATCATCAGGCTATGTTCAGGGGTTATGAGTTTGAAGACATTCTAAGAATGTTCAAAAGAACAAAAAACTTCAAATCTCTCAAGGCTATCTGTATGAGGAAAGATAGATCCTTTGTTAACCCTCTAGAGAAGAAAAAGACAAACCCAGCTGAAGAGGTTGTGTTTCCTGAACTCAAGGTGAAGCCAACTAAATCTTTAAAGAGAAAGATGGTAGCTGGAACTCATTCCTCCAAACCAATCTCAAATATCTATTATGATGAAAAGACATATGAGTTGGTTATTGAAAGAAAATAGGGATGAAAAGAAGGTGCAGAAATTAGATTGTTTAGTGGATATGAAGTGAGATTGCTAGATGAATCTTATATCCACAACATATACACAAGCCACTTCAGAGAGTTAAACAATAAGCTGGGTGAGGAAGACATGTACTTTTTCTTAAAATGCATAAAGATTCTTAAGATGGCCTTTGACAGAATCAAAGCTAAAAGAGAGCAGAGAAGAAAGAAGAAGACTCCCTTGCAATTGGGGAACATAGTAAAGCTAGAAGTGGATGTTGATGGAGCTTTGTTGATCCATAGAGATGGGTTTTCCACTGTGTCAATATGGGAACACATTTCTTTGAAGAAGCTGCCTATGGAAGCCATTTACACAATGAGCCAAATGAAGATCCATGTGCTAAACAGAGAAAAGATGACTGAAGCCAATGACTTTGTCAACATGATAAAGGCAATTTTGGATCCCTCACAGGCAGAACCACTCATCCCTCCTCAAGCTACTCAAGACCCAGCAGAATCCTCACAACCTCATCCGCCATCAAAAACTTGAAGTACATAGGCTGTATAATCCTTAGGGGGAGTATTGTTGGACCCTGAAAGGATCATACATGCCAATTCTAGTGGTGGATTGATAGTTGTTCTGCTAAAATCTCTCCAAGTCCAAGATCTAATGCGGATGACGAATTTGCATCAATAATAGAAACCAAGTGACGGCTATTCGCATTTGTATATGCGAATGACCATAGACACAAATGTACCCAAGTGTTTGTTCTTCTGCATTAACAAATGCGGATGTTCGGCAACAAATGCGCAGTGTTTGTTCATCCGCATTTGTCAATGCTGATGACCAAACACCAATGCTGATGAACAAGAAGAAATGCTGACAAGATTAGAACATCCGTATTAGTCAATGCGGATGTACAGAAATGCTGATGAAGACTTTTGTAGGACAAGTTCTGATGTATAGGTCAGGGTTAGTTTAGTCTTTTGTTCAGGCATGTGTCAGCCTATAAATAGAATAGAAAACCTCGTATGAGAGGTGACTGAGACTGACTGTTGTTAGACATTAGACAATCAAAATATTTTTGCTTTGTAATATTTCAAGGTGTACTGTTACAGTTCACGCTGAAAACCCTAGCATTCATTGTAACTGTTTTTCACCTTCTTTAATACAAAGAGCATTTATGATTATTATTCAGCATTCAATGTTCTGTGATTGTTTGATTCTACCTTACAATCATTGACTCAATCATCATATTCGGTCCTTGTTGATTCACATCAACAGAGAATATCATTCTCAAACCCAGTCATTATTCTTGTTACAGTACTTACAGTATTTACCATACTTGTATTTTTCAGTGGAGAGTGTGTATTGATCACACCACTCACAATATGGTAACTCTGATTTTGTTTATTTGTTAGTAACTTTTGTCTTCAAATTTGAATTTGAGGGAATTTCAAAAGTTACTGTTTGTCGTTTTGGCTAAATTATGGCTTTGCCTTTCCCTTTATTTACTTATTTGGGAGAGACATGTTTTGGCTAAATTATGGCTTTGCCTTTCCCTTTATTTACTTGTTTGGGAGAGACAGTGGAAGTTACAGTTTTCCTTCTACCATAACAGATATCAAAACCTTTAATCTGTTTTGTTTGGTTGTTTGATGTATCAGCCACACTTGAAACCTTTTGAGTTTCAGTAATTGAATGAGTTGGCTCATCATCCAATAAATCATCTCCATATTCATCTGTTGTTTGTTCGTCAAATTCATTATTCTCTCCTTGATAAAAGTCAGTTGATTTGATTTGTGGTGTTACTGAACTTTTAACAAATTTTATGAAAGGTGATTTTGATGTTAATGGTGATTTTGATGATGATGAGGATGATTGTTTGGAATCATTAGTCTTTTCATGAGTGTCAGGAGATTCATCCTGTTTGTTGGTCATTGAGTCAGGTAAAGGAATATAATTATCATTGTAAGGTTGGCTGACTATGTTATATCCGAAACCTGACGGGTCTTTGAATACCATTTGTTGAGCAAGAAGTTATTCGAACTTCTTGTTGCTTACCTAAAACTTCTAAAGTTTTACTTCAGTTTCAGCATGCAATTCTTTTGATTCAGTCAATGTTGCAGAGAGGTGCTCAACTTGAACTGCTAGTGTTAATTTCTTAGACATTAGTTTATCTAAGTCATTTTGTAATGAAAGTATTTTGGTTGCATATTGTTTATGTTCTGATTTTAAACTTTCATTTAAAATGTTTGTTTCTATAATTTTCTTTGAATGTTTATCTGCATGCTCTCTATATCTGTTGACCTCATCAATACATGCCTGTCTGCAGAGGTTCTCCTTTACCTTTTTCGGGATGTTTGATATTTTATCTTTCAATATCTGCCATAAGGTCATGATATGGATGTTAGGATCAGTGATCTAAGTTTGATCAATTAGAGTTTAATCACAGCGGAATTAGAGCAAGAATTAAGCAAATATAGCAAGAACACAATAAATATTCAATGGAACAGTACACGGTTATATAGAAATAGGGTTTTCTGCATTGGAATAATAACATTCATGCACACATGCTTCGGTATGGCGGCTGCTAGGTTTTCCTAAGCTGCACCGATTACAATTAGGTCAGCATTCCTTATATAAAGGAATGTGACGTCTGCTGATGTCACTTGATAGTGACGTCTAACAGAATTATTACAAACTACTGAAAGTAAGCAAACTACTGAGAATGTTCACAACAACTGAGAACATCTCAGATTATTCTAAGTACACGAAGAAACATAAAACTACTGAAACTACAAGTACAGAAAGGAAAATACAACTACTGAAAGGAAACCATCACAACTACTGAAGAGGTCTTCTTCAGCTGTTGTGACAATCATCTGAAACTTGGTCTTCAGTCTTTGTCTTCAGCTCTTTCACTTCAGACTTTGTCTTCAGCTCTTTCACTGCAGACTTTGTCTTCAGACCTTGTTATCAGCTGATGTCTTCAGCTGTTGCAGACTACTTCAGTTGTTGTAATGTCCGTGGGACTTAAAGGTTTTTCTGATCAAGCTCATTGGTTCTTTTGGTCCAACAAACTCCCCCGGAACCAATGCAGCCAAAACCTTTAAGCTTATTGAGGTCCCACTTATTCTTGGCAGAAATACTCTCTTGATCAGCTTTAGAGATATAGGATAAGCACAGGCCAGGGAACAGGTTTCAGTAGATGTGAATGTCAAAGGATGGAAGGGAACTCTGTCTTGAGGAACTGGACACAGAGCCGTTATCCCAACCATGAAACCTACTTCCCATTAATGAGTCTATAAGACTCTCTGACGTAGGCCTCAAGGAGAACAACTTGTTCCTCCTTAGTGAGTTCTTCTGCTTCTCCTTCGAAGAAGAACTCTGGGCCATAGTACTCTGATAAGTACTTTATCGTCTTTCCATTTTTCAACTCAACAGTTGTTATCTCTCTGTAAGCAAATTCATCTGGGTGAGTCCCTTCTAATAACAACTGGAGTTCATTTTTCTTGATCTCTTCAAGCCTCTTGTATAACAACCCCTTCTTGACCATTTTGTTCTCCATTAGAGTTTGAGGGGTCATCTTTGACTTGTAGGCTCTCTTGAAGTCTTCAAGTATTTCCCAGGGTGAGACTACAATGGCCAACATAATAGCAGCATCTATGGTCTTTCTCACTTGGCCATTGTATCTACTTGGTATGGATTTCTTATGAATTCTAGAACTAACCCTGGGGTCTGGCCAAATCCTTACTCTCTCCTTTTGATATTGAAAGGTATACCTGAGAGCATACAGCCTTTGAGCATGTTTCTTCATCGCTTGTATAGATGATGACTGAGGAAACTCTTTGTCAATCATCTTCAAAAGTTGCTCATCGTGCTGTTTCTGCTGTTCTTCTTCTTCAATCTTAACTTTCACCATTTGCCTCTGAAAGTCTGGTGTGATCATTTGTTGACTTCTGGGCTCAGGTAATTTCAGAACAGCAGAGATTGGCAGACTATCTTCTTCATCATCTTCTTCTTCATCTTCTACCATCCTCAACACCCTTCTCCTCCTTCTGGGTGCATCACTGGATGTGGTTTGAGGTGGTTTTTGGGGTAAGGGAGTTGGTTTTGAGGGTTGAGTTGATTTGGAGAGTTGTGGGGTTGGTTGTTTTTGAGAGGGAGTTTGGGAAGGCTGATCTAGCATTTTTATGGTGAGTTTGGCTTTGGAAAGCTTGGCCATATCAGTTCTCTTCCCAGCACCTGCTTCATCTAGTGCTTCAATAATTAACCCCTTGTTGAATGCTTCAGAAGTACAGATTCTGGTGGTTATTGCCAGAATACTGTCTCTGGTCCATGATTTAATCTCAATTAATGATCTTCCCAAGTATTTTGCAGTAAACCTGATCATTATTTCCAACCTCTCCCTTTCCATCACACTATAACTGGCCCATCTTTCTTGTATCTCATTAATCTCCAGCCTTCTGATCTCAGTGTCTAATGTGGCTTGTATCAAAGCCCTGTCTGAAGAGTTGGTCTATTATTCTGTCCATTGATCTGCTGTGAGCTTCATCAGCTTCTTTAATCAGATCTTCCAATGATTTCTCTTCATCAGGCTTTTGAGTTTCAGCACTTTTCTTTCTTTTGTATGTGATCAGCTGTTTTTCCTTTTGTAACTCCTTTCTCTTTCTTCTTGTTTCTCATCTTCCACTCTCTTTCTCTTTCTTTCTTTCACTGCCTTAGACTCCCCTTTTTGGGTGCATTGGGTTCAGGGGTTTGAATGGCAGAAAGCTTCTTTTGCACAGCATCATCAACAAGTGTTTTTAGATCTGAGGAGATTCTCATCAATGGCTTTATGCACAATCTCATTGATGATGGGAGTGATGAGAGGTAAGGAATTTTGAAAGGTAGCAACCATCTGCTCAGAGGGGTTCTGTCCCTGAGAGGTGGTGCCAAAAACAGTGGCTGGTGGCTCAGTTGAGTGTAGTGGCTGAGTGTTTGGTAAACCTTCAGATGAAGGTGCCATCTGTGGGTTTATTGGGGCAGATGGACTTTGATCCTGAGACATTTTGGCAAGCAGTTCTTTGAGTCTGCTCACCTCAGCCTCAAGGATTGTGTTATGGGCTAAAACATCAAAGAAAAAGCCCAGGTCATCATCAGTCTTTGCTGAATCATCTGACCTCCTGATTGAATCAGGATGTACATGCCCTGAGTGTAGATCAGTTGTAGCATGTGCCCCTTGTTCTTGGTTCTGGGGACTTCCTGCCTCAGGACTGAGTCCTTCATCGGCAGTTGCCTCTGGTGAGGTCTTAGAGATGTTACCAACTTCATCCTGTTCATTTGCTGAATCAGTAGAAGTGGCAGCCTCACCAGATGTTCTAACCTCCTCCTCTACACGGGGAGATTGAACATTATAACCCCTGTGCTGTGGGTTATCAGCAGCATTTTGGTCCTCTTCCTCAGCTGTTGAGGTTCTCCCCATTGTAATTGGTGTCTGGGGAGGAGGAGAGGAATGCAGCTGACTCAACACTTGTGCAACAATAAATGTTGGGCTTTGAGGGGCGGTTGCATTTGGAGATAGGTTTGAAGCAGATTGCACCCGGGGTGACTGGTGCTCTTCAATGGTAACCTTCTCAATTGAGATAGGTTCCAGCATTGTGGTATCCCCAATTATGGTTGCATCAGGATCCTGTTGAGAGGATGCCTGAGCGGCTAGGGCTGGTGGAGTCTTTGACACTACTGGGGGGTTAGAACCAGTAAGTGTGACCTGTATTGGTGTTACAGGGGCATCCTCAGGGGACTCATCTCCCTGAGTAGCCTTTTTGGGCTTTTTGGTTTTGGGTTTGGTGGGGACTTTGGATCTGGAAGTGGAGGCTGTGGGTTCCCGCTGCTTGGGTTTTAGCAGCCGGGCAGCCCCTTTCAATGTAGGGTCAGAGTTGTGCCTGGAGTATACTTCAGGCAATACAGCCGGAGCAGGGACTCCAAGGCCAACAAGGCCGTCTGATTTTAGCTGTGTTAAAATTATGGCCATGAGAAACCTGGGATATAATATCCATCTGTTTGCCACAGGTTTCAAGGCCAGATCCTTTAGTTCCATAAACACTATCTCAGAAAAATTTAAAGTTTGTCGTTCAAAGATAGAGTATAATACCTGTTGCCATCGGGAAGACATTTGATCCCATGAGGAGGTTTTTGGTGCAAGGCAGACATTCACCATGTGGAATATAAGACGTTCAGCATCATGGAAGTGCTTCTTCAGAATGGTGGTAGCACTTAAGTCTCCTTCATACCCGTTGTTGATGAAAGACATATCGGTTGTGCCTTTCGGGTATTCTGTGACACAGGTGGCATCATGTAGATCTAGGGTTTGTCGAATGATGTCCGGAGTGATGACCACCTGTTTCTGGTTGACCAACGACTGGAGAGTGATTTGGCTATCATTCTCACTAGTTTGCACAGAGACGTTGGTCCAGAACTGGCTTAGGGAATCGGGGTATATGGTAGGATTCAGAAGAAACGCGGTTCGGTACTGGGAATCTACCATAAGATCGATGGCGTTATCAAATTTGTTCCAGAAGGCCGATTTCGAGAGGTAGGCAACACAGTTGTGTCTGGGTTTGAGTTTCATGGTCGCCATGGTTGAGAGAGTGAAGGACGGAAAACGGCTAATGAACGTCTGAAATTAGGTTTAGGTATTTATAGGGTAAGAAAAAGCTGATATAAAACGACTGAAAGTGTTGGTGCTGTCATCAGTTGTTTGAAAACAACTGAAGACCTGGTTTTAACTTTCAGAAGTTTAACAACTGAAGACTTGGTAATAGTCATCAGTAGTTGTGAAACTACTGAAGACATGGTTTTGGCTTCAGATGTTGTAACAACTGAAGACTTGGTGTTAGTCATCAGTAGTTGTGAAACTACTGAAGACATGGTTTTGGCTTCAGTTGTTTGAAGTGAAGCAGCAGTTTGTAGAAACAACTGAAGAGAAAAATTTCTCATCAGCTGTTGTCGTCAATTCTTAGCTCATCAGCTGTTTCATTCTGACCTCAACACTTCATCAGACTTTGTCTGAGTTTCAGATGTTTCATAGGTCATCAGTACTTATCTGTTATTCTGACATCAGCAGTTGTAACTACAGCAGTAGTTGTAACCACATCAGTTCTTTTCAACAGATGAGTACTTCAGTACTTTTAAGTAATTTAGTCTTCAGTAGTTATGAAAACTACT
This sequence comes from Flaveria sonorensis, assembly GCA_025506505.1. NCBI lineage: Eukaryota > Viridiplantae > Streptophyta > Magnoliopsida > Asterales > Asteraceae > Flaveria > Flaveria sonorensis. The sequence continues at coordinate 28,973,424 of CM046440.1, read as the reverse complement.
GAGGATAAAAGAACTTCAGTACTTATTTGTGACAGTAGTATACGAATGCTCATCAGTACTTGTTGACTGAGATCATCAGTAGTTGTCACTTATTCTAGCTGCAGCATACCAAGCCTTAACACTAGGTTTTGGAAAGTTGAACTGTCCAAAGGCTTAGTAAATATGTCTGCAAGCTCATCAGCACTAGGAACAAACTTTGGATCAATCAGACCTTTTTCAAAACAATCCCTAATAAAATGGTGTCTGATCTCAATATGTTTGGTCCTAGAGTGCTGGACTGGATTCTTGACAATACAAAGAGCTGAAGCACTATCCATTAGTAATGGAGTCTTAGTCTCTGTAATGCCATAATCCAGTAATTGATTCTGAAGCCAGAGTACCTGAGATGTACAACTTGCAGCAGCAATGTACTCGGCTTCAGCAGTGGATGTAGCAACAGATGTTTGTTTCTTACTCTGCCAAGAAACCAAACAGTTGCCTAGGAATTGACATCCACCAGAAGTTGATTTTCTAGTTAATTTACACCCTGCATAGTCACTATCAGAAAAAGCAACTAATTTGCAAGAGTGCCCAGTGGAATACCAAAGACCTAGAGATTGAGTACCTTGCAGATATCTAAAGATCCTCTTGACTGCAATCAAATGAGACTCTTTAGGAGCAGCCTGAAATCTAGCACAAACACAAGTTGCAAACATAATATCTGGTCTAGAAGCTGTTAAGTACATCAAGGACCCAATCATACATCTGTAAAGTGTTTCATCAACAGCTTTACCTTTCTGATCTGCATCCAGTTGTGTGGTGCTGCACATGGGAGTAGAACAGGGCTTACAGTGTTGTAAATCAAACTTTGCCAAAAGACTTTTTGTGTATTTTGACTGATGAATGAAAGTTCCATCAGCCTTTTGTTTGATTTGCAAACCTAGAAAGAACTGTAATTCTCCCATGGCACTCATTTCGAATTTTTGTTGCATCAACTTTGTAAACGCATCACACAACTGTGGATCAGAGGAAGCAAAAATAATATCATCAACATAAATTTGAACAAGGAGCTTATGCTGACCCACTTTCTTAATGAACAAAGTTTTATCTATGGAGCCTCTAGTGAAATTATTCTGAAGAAGAAAGGTTGACAGTGTTTCATACCAGGCTCTAGGAGCTTGTTTCAACCCATAAAGAGCCTTATCAAGTTTATACACCCAATCAGGATGTTTATTATCCTCAAAACCTGGTGGTTGACACACATAAACCTCTTCTTTTATTTTACCATATAAAAATGCACTTTTGACATCCATTTGAAAAACTTTAAGATTGTGGAATGCAGCATAGGCTAAGAACAATCTAATTGCCTCCAGTCTGGCTACAGGGGCAAAGGTTTCATCATAATCAATACCTTCTTCTTGTGAAAACCCCTGGACAACCAGTCTGGCCTTGTTCTTGACAATTTGCCCATTTTCATCTGTTTTATTCCTAAACACCCATTTAGTGCCTATTGCACACTTACCTGGGGGTAGAGGAACCAGTTCCCACACTTGCTGCTTTTTGAACTGAAGAAGCTCAAGCTGCATGGCATCAACCCATCCATTGTCTCTTAATGCAATATGATAGTTCTTTGGCTCTTGCTGACTGATGAAAAGAGCATAGAAGCAGAAGTTGGACAATTGACTTCTAGTTGAGACACCAGCATTGATATCACCAATGATTTGAGACGTTGGGTGATTCTTCAGCTCTGGATACACTATGAGATCTGTGCAAGTGTTTGTAGCACGCTCAGCAGCAACAGATGTTGATCCAGATTCTTGAAACCAAGTGTTAGATGGCAGGTCAAATGAAGTAGAGGATTCAGAAATCTCATCAGCATTTGTTGTGGATGGTGCTACTGAAGCTACAGGAACATCAAGTTGAGTAGACTCAGGCAGTTGATCACTAAACTTGAATAGGTGAGTACTGGGATCATCATGAACATCAGTACCACCAGATGGATGACTAGCTGCAGAAGGTGATGAATTCACATGATCTGCAACAGCTGGAGGCTGATAAGGAACATATTGCAGTATGTCCAGATCAAACAACTCCACAGGGTTTTGTGGGATTTTGTCCTTAGGAGATTCATTGAACTTCACATGCAAGGTTTCTTCAACCATCTTTGTTCTACAGTTGAACACTCTGTAAGCCTTGCAAGTGGATGAGTACCCAACAAAATACCCTGCATCCACCTTAGAATCAAACTTTTGGAGTTGATCCTTTGTGTTGAGAATGTAACAAGGACACCCAAATGCTCTGAAGAATGAAATTAGAGGAGCCAAATGATGTAGAACTTCATAAGGAGTCTTCATCAACCTCTGATTCACTAGAGCTCTATTTTGCACATAGCATGCTGTGTTGACAGCTTCAGCCCAAAAGGTCAGTGGCAAACCAGAGTCAGCCAACATGGACCTTGCAGCTTCAATTAGGGTCCTGTTCTTTCTCTCCACTACTCCATTTTGTTCTGGAGTCCTTGGAATGCTATACTGCCTCTTGATTCCTTTTGAAAGGTAGAAATCATCAAGTGTATGGTTTCTAAATTCAGTTCCATTATCACTTCTTATACACTTGACTGATAGGGAATACTGCTTCTCAACATACAACACAAAGTTAATAATTGTCTGAGCAGCCTCATCCTTTGAATGCAAGAAGAAGGTCCATACAAATCTGGAGTAATCATCCACAATTACCAGACAGTATTTCTTCTTTGCCATGCTCATTACTCTCACAGGACCAAAGAGATCCATGTGCAGTAATTGCAAGCAGGCAGTGGACTTTGGTTCTTCTATAGGAGGGAATGAGACTTTGTGTTGTTTTCCTTTTAAACAAGCAGTGCAGGTTTCATCACAGAGGAACTCCTTTATTGGTAGACCTCTACTAAACTATTGTGGATCAGCTGATTCATGTTTTTGAGATTAACATGACCCAGCCTTCTATGCCACAGTTTAGATTCCTGAGGAGAGGCCTTGGAGAACAGGCAAGGATGACCTTTTAACGCAATCTTCTTTGACAATCCAAGGCATATACTCTTCCTATCCTGTTGGCCTTCAGGAGAGTATGTTCATCCAATACCTTGTCAATCAGCCTCAGAACTTTGGAAGACAGAATCCGGCAGTTCTGGCTTGTGAAAAGTGCAACATGCCCTTTATCACACATCTGACTGACACTCAGTAGATTATACTTGAGATTCTCCACATGGTTAACATCATCAAATCTGATTTCTCCATTTGACACAAATCCTTTCCCGATGATGTAACCCTTAGCATCATTTCCAAATGAGACAAATCCCTTCTTTCCTTGAGAGTAGTCATTAAGAAGAGAACTGCTCCCAGTCATATGCATAGATCCTCCACTGTCTACATACCAGATGCTTCTTTGGCATGCTGAAGAACCCTGCATTTATCATAAGAAACTAGTTAGCTTTAGAGACCCAAACCTTTTTGGTTTTGGGTCTGTTTTCATCAACAGATTTAACCATAACTTGTTTCTCATGATTAACAGCTGATGAAGGTGGAGATGGTGCTGAAATGGAATTCTTAGATTTTGGCTTGGATTTCCTTTTCAGTGGTTTGATCACAGGTGCATCTAGTTGGTTAACTCTCCCCAACAAATGCTGAACCATCATAACAAGTTGTGTCTGATTTGTTGCTAAAGCCTTCAGCTCATTTGACACATCAGTACTTGTTTTTGATGAGTTCCTGTGACCCACCATTCCTCCTTGAAATTTACAGACTTCGTCTGATGTTTATCATGAGGAACACTATCAGCTGTTTTCTGATAAACCCCATCCTTCTTTTTGGATTTTGTGAGGCCTTGGGTTTATCAGATTGAGATGACTGTGGTACAAACTTGGTCTCAAACTCATTTTTCATTTTATTAATCTCTTCTTTAATGAGCTTATCTTTTGAGTTTGGAACCCTTTTTGTACCAGCATCATCAGATAGATGATTGAATTTACCACATATTTCACATGGCTTATTCTTCATCTTGGATTGATCAACTGCTGAAGTGGAAACTACTGAAGGTGTGATCTTCAGTACTTTCCTCCTTTCAGTACTTGTGTTAAGTACTGAAGGATCGGTAACAACTGAAGACTTGTTCTTCAGCTGTTCTCTATCCGTCCTGATAGACTGTATGATAGATTCCTCAGCAGTTGTTAATCCTTTTATTTCATCAGATTTGAAATGCTTTTCAGATGTTGTGACTTGCCCTTCAGTACTTGGAGTACTTTGAGGAACAACATCTGAATTTCTCAGCTTCATGTGTTTATCAGCATTTAAACCATCAGGCAATTGATTTGCTGAGATCTTAACACTGACTTCATCCTCTAATTTTGTATTATCATTTGAGGATGAATCACATGATGATGTGGTTTGGAAATTACTTTCACCTTCAGATTTTACTATTGATTTTGAAGTAAAATCAGTAGGTGGTGCAGTATGATTGTAACCTATTCCAAACTTCACATTTGAAGCTGTTTGCTTGCTGAGAAGCATTTCAAATCCCTTGCAGGATGTTACCCAGCGGTCACACTCAACTTGGGTAGCTGCAAGTGTCTCTTTGAGACTTCTGTGGTTCTCGAGTATGACCTCTACCTTAGCCTTTTCATCATTAAGTTGGCATTTAAGCTTGTAAATCTCATCATCTTTGTCATTAAGTGCAGACACATACTCATCTTTTCTTTTGGAAATAGTTTTCTCAAGCTCAAGATTTTGATTGATTAAAGCTACATTTGCCTCTCTAATAGAGACAAAGGCAGCTATACATGATTCAGAACATAACTTGGCTTTAGCCTCAGAAGATACCTGGGTTACCTGTGAAGATGAAGCATCGAAGCAGAAACCCTCAGTAGACTCCAGGGCCATGAGAGCAAGATTCCCAAAAGGATGTTCACTACCATGTTGACCAGCACTAGCAGATAATTGCTCATTGAAACCAGAAAGATCATCTGGTAAGCTGCTCCAGTCAACAACTCCTGGTGTGAAGAAGCTGTGATGAGGTTGAGATTGTTATGGAGATGGTTGAGGCTTAGGTAGGGCTTGAGGTTGTTGTGCTATAGGGACATGAACAGGATTTGGCTGTGGCATGTAATAGCAGGGATAAGGATATGGCATTGGACCCTGAGGGACAAAGTATGCAGGAGATTGAGGTTGTGAGTGATGACCAGAACTAGCAGGATGTTGCCCTTTATTTTGTGAGCTATTGCTTGGAAAGGTCACAAAGGGTGCAGAGGAGTTAGATCCAGTTGATCTACACTCTCTAGCAAAGTGCCCAAGCCTGTGGCATTTGTGACACCTCAACTTACTCTTGTCAAAACCAACTTTGGTTTTGCCAGAGAGTCCTGGAAATTTCCTACCAGTTCTCTTGTAGAACTTTTGAGATCTGATATTGATCAGGGCCATTTGGCTCAAAATATCCATCTCTTCTAAATCATCATCAGCAATACCATGCAAATCATCCATGATAAAGCATAAATTATCACTATTACACCCAGAATGACTGTCAACACCAACAAATGCATGATCAGAACTGTTTGAAGAGAAATCTATATGCTCATCATAATGACTTTCTGATCCAGCATATTCTGACTCATGACCGACCAAGGCAGTGTTACCTGGTACAAAGTCATCAGAGAGCTTTCCTGATGATGCCAGTTTCCTTTTCTGCTCTATCTCTCTTTCAAATGTAAGCAGTTTCCCATGGAGTTGGGTGAGAGATAGGCTATCCAGATTTGCACTGGAGCGTAGGACAATGGTGTATGTGTCCCATCTCTCAGGCAGTGATCTGAGGAATCTGTTGTTCATCTGGCTGTTAGTATACTCATGCTTGACCATTTTCAGCTCAGAGATCAAGCAGGAGAAACGCTCAAACTGTTGAGTTAGTGTCTCACCCTTCCTATGAGAGAATGTCTCATATTGTTGGGAGAGGATTTCTCTGTTGTTTGCTAAGACCTCATCAGTTCCTCCGAATTGTTCCTTCAAAGCATTCCAGAGGTCATGAGCAGTTTCATGATGCATAAGCCCAGAATAGATTTCATTCGGCAGTGCCATGGCCAGAATTCCATGGGCTTTAGCATCAATCTCAAACAGTTTACGATCTTCATCTGAGTATTGCTCCTTCTTCTTCGGAACCATTTGATTGGTCTCCGGATTGTTCACCATAGGCTTGTGTGGACCGTGAACCACAGATGTCCAACAACCTGAACTGTTAACAGACAGGTGATGGAGCATTCTTCGTTGCCATATGTTATACTCACTCCTAACCAGCATCGGAGGCTTGGTTGAGGAGCCAGTATTGTGAGGATCATTAGATGGAGTAGTCATTCTCAGATTCAAATCAAATCAATCAAGTTTCAAAAGATTTAGCACAAAAACACAACAAACTCAATAAGAACCAAGAAGAAACTCAATTTAAATAACCGGAAGCAACAGAAAATCAATCTTTATAACCAATTCTTGCACATATGCTAATTCGATCAAACTATAGATATCAAAATAGAAGTTTCAATGATCAATTGTTAAACCGATCAATGATTAACCTGCTCTGATACCAATTGTTAGGATCAGTGATCTAAGTTTGATCAATTAGAGTTTAATCACAGTGGAATTAGAGCAAGAATTAAGCAAATATAGCAAGAACACAATAAATATTCAATGGAACAGTACACGGTTATATAGAAATAGGGTTTTCTGCATTGGAATAATAACATTCATGCACACATGCTTCGGTATGGCGGCTGCTAGGTTTTCCTAAGCTGCACCGATTACAATTAGGTCAGCATTCCTTATATAAAGGAATGTGACGTCTGCTGATGTCACTTGATAGTGACGTCTAACAGAATTATTACAAACTACTGAAAGTAAGCAAACTACTGAGAATGTTCACAACAACTGAGAACATCTCAGATTATTCTAAGTACACGAAGAAACATAAAACTACTGAAACTAAAAGTACAGAAAGGAAAATACAACTACTGAAAGGAAACCATCACAACTACTGAAGTGGTCTTCTTCAGCTGTTGTGACAATCATCTGAAACTTGGTCTTCAGTCTTTGTCTTCAGCTCTTTCACTTCAGACTTTGTCTTCAGCTCTTTCACTTCAGACTTTGTCTTCAGACCTTGTTATCAGCTGATGTCTTCAGCTGTTGCAGACTACTTCAGTTGTTGTAATGTCCGTGGGACTTAAAGGTTTTTCTGATCAGGCTCATTGGTTCTTTTGGTCCAACAATGGAGATGGAATTTCAGCCTCATACAAGCTCCAGTCACATTCACCATCTTGTTTGATTATCATTGCAGAAGATTTTGAATGTTGATTTGGATTGTACTGTGTGATTTGTGGCGGGGTTGGTGTAGCTGGAATGCTGATTGGAGGTGGCACCTATCTGTTAGAATGATAACCACTGGATGTTTGTGCCTGATGTGTGTTTCTATCAACTTTTGGCTGTTGATATTCTCTTGAAAAGTGTCCATAGAGTTGACAATTATAGCACCTCACTTTTGTCTTATTAAAACCAATCCTGGTTTTCTTGTCCATGTTCAATCCTCAATTTCTTTGTAGAAACCTTTTAGATCTGTATGCAATCATAGCCATGGACCATAGAAGATCCATTTCTTCTACCATATCTGGTGGAAGTTCATCCAAATCTTGTTGAATGATCTGTGATGGTGTTAGATTTGCACCTAAAAATGCTTCAAAGCTTGTAGAAAAGGCTGCATAAGCTGCCTCTTGCTCTTTACTTTGTAGTACTATAGTAAGAGCATCCATTGGCTTTTCAAGTCTATGTATGTTGTTGGTTTGAGGTTTTGGCTGTTTGTTTGAGCTAGAGGTATGTGGTTGTTGTTTACTCTGAGGTGTTGCTTCATGTGAAGCATGCACACCAGTCTTTTTAGACCTATGTTTGTTGTTGGATGATTCAGGTGTTGAGAAGAATGATGTATCACTGGAGTCCAAAAATTCTTCATCTTCTTGTTCTCCAGTGCTTGTCAGAAATGTACTATCTGTTTGTTGTGGTTCTTTGAATTTGTAAGCCTCTACATGTCTGATGTGATTGTTATTTCTGGATTTTTCATCTATTTCTAAAGCTTCAACTTTGGCTACTAGAGACTCAAGGGATAGGGCTTCCAAATCCAATGTTGCCTTTATCAAGGATACTGACTGAGTCCAGCTCTCAGGCAGCGTGTGCAACATCTTCTTGTTGATTTCAACAGCTTCATATTTTAGTCCATATACAATCCTTTCATTTACTAACTGGACATATCAATGTAGCTGTTGTGGGATAGATTCTCCCTGGATGTGATGGAAAGTTTCATATTGGGTTCTCAGTTTCTCTTTCTTGATTTCCCGTATTTCTTCACTTCTTTCACACATTGTGTGAAGAACTTTCCACAATTCATGAGCTGTTTTGAAATTTTCAACACGAGTCAAAATTTCAAAAGGCAATGTCATAGCAAGGATGCTATAAGCCTTCATGTCTATTTTGACCTTTTTCAGGTCATCTCCAGCTACACTTTTTAAACTAACTGGTTTTTATATGTTATAATCTGGTCCAAGAGTCAAAGGAATGAAAGGACCCTTGGTTATTGAAGTCCACAAATTAGGACCTTGAAAAACTATCCAGTTCCTGAACATGATTTTCCATTGCTTGAAGTAAGACTTATTCTTGAGTCTAGGTGGTTTTAGACCATTGTTTGTATTGGTCATTTCTTCAGCCATGATTACAAATATTAACTTAATATTTTAAGTTAAATTTGTTTGTTTGATTTTAGTCCGGTGCTAAATTTGTTTAATCCTAAGGTCTCTAGGATTTGTTTGTTGTTGATAAACCCCTTTTAATTAGATTTACCAAATAAAAGAAATTAATTAATTAATTAAAACCCAATGATATGTCACTTTCAAATCCAATGACAAGAAACGAATATTCTGTGGAAGGAATGTCAACTTTCTAATTAATGCGGTCAATAGAAAGTCAAAACCCCAAAAACACAAAAATTGTTTTTAACAGATTACTTTTTGGATCAAAAAGTAATTTTTTGAAAAACTTCAAAAGAAGATTTCGGATCTTCTTTGAATTTTCTGTTGAACCAACACAATCTCCGTAGATTGTGAAGGTTTTTGCAAAATCAAAACCTAGGGTTTGTTCTATGGTTTTTTTTTGTGTTGCGGCTACAATGTTCTTCATAGATTCAATAATACATGTGTTGAATGAAGAACTGTAAACTGATGTTAGTGAGTTTTTCACTAGAATATGATGATTTTGAACAATCTGAACGGTTCAAACTGTTCAAAACAATGTATGTTTTGATGAAAATTGAATGAAACAGTACTTGAACACTTTTTATCAAAAACCCTTTAAAACCGATAAGGTTTTAAGGTAATGAGATGATTTTTGGGTTAAAAACTGTTGTTGAATGTTGAAAATAGATAGAACAATACCCGTGTATTGTTATATCAGAGAATACCCGTGTATTCTAATGGGTTTTCAGAGAATGTTTAATGATGATGAACACAATGAAAACTTGTGTATGAATGATGTTTATGCTTAAAAATCACAAACACTTCTTCAAAATGCACAAAAATAGATTATCAAATCATGTTTGTAGCATTTAATGAATGTTGAGAGTAGAAGAAGATGGTTTTGATGATTTTTCAGCTTGACAAATGTATGTTTGAAGCTAATGAACCACTGAACTCAAGTTGTTGATTGAGAGGATCGAAAATCAATGATGATTTGAGCTAAAGCTCTGATACCACCTGATGAAAATTCGATTATTGATGGATTGAATATTGCAATCGTATTGTTGTTGTTTATCAGATCTGTGATGCTAAATCTCACAGACCTGTTAATGATTTCAAGTGAAGATCTGTTGCAAGATTGAATGTATGATGATGAATGAATGATAAACAATCAAGAACACATTCATAAATATTTCATTCATTCATATGTATATTTGATGCTAGGAGATTACAAGGGGAGTTTGTAAGAAAAATCTCTCTGACACACACTCAACCTAATTGTTTCTCTCACTAGTCTGATGCTTGCTTAATTCCTTTCTCCCTCACTTGATTAGAGTATAAATGACTACACTTAATCAATTTATACTCTTTACAAAAATGAATAAAATTACATTTAAGCACTAATGATTACACAAATATTGTTCTAAGTCTGACAAATTCTTCTGTTGCTGATGCGTGACTGCCTGGTGCTTACATCGTTCGGGACATCCACTGATGTTGACTGTTGACTTTGACCACGGTTGACAAAGTTTGACCAACTTTGACTTTGGTCAAATTTCTTTGTTTTGATCATATTTTTAGCATAGCTTTACCATCTTGGTTTTGGTAATTATCATGAGATTTGGCACCTAGGTTTTGGTAAGTATCATCTTCAAATAGTCCAACAGTTATCATGAAGGTAAAGCCAATGTTGTGGCTGATGCCTTGAGTAGAAAAAAAAAAAAGAAAAGCCAACAAGGGTTCGTGCTTTAAGGCTTGATCTTCAAATTGACTTACTTAGTCAATTGAAGCATGCATAAAAAATAGCTCTACAAGAGATAGAAAAAGAAGAAGGAATGAAGGGAATGCTTGATCAGTTGGTCAAAGGAGATGATAAACTAATCAGATTAAATAAAAGAATCTGGGTGCCAATTGCTGGTAATCTTAGAGAAAGAATACTTGAAGAAGCTCATAAGTCTAGATATACAATGCACCCAGGGAGCGATAAAATGTATAAGAATCTGAAAACTAACTATTTGGATAGGTATGAAAAATAGCATTGCATTGTATGTTGCAAAATGTCTTACATGCTCTCAAGTTAAGGCAGAACACCAGAAACCTTCGGGTCTACTGCAACACTTGAACTACCTGTCTGGAAATGGGAAATGATAACCATGGATTTTATTACTAAGCTTCCTCGAACAAGTCATGGGAATGATACTATCTGGGTTATCATTGATCGACTAACTAAGTCTGCCCATTTCATTCCAATGAAAGAAACATTTAGCATGGATAAGTTAGCATAATTGTACGTAAATGAAATAGTGACTTTTGGTGTGCCATTATCCATCATGTCAGATAGAGACAGTCATTTTACGTCTCCGTTCTGGAAAAGCTTCGAGCATGTGTGATAGACTTTGGAGGCAGTTAGGATAATCATCTACCTCTAATGGAATTCTCCTATAACAATAGCTATCACTCAAGCATCCTGGTAGCCTCGTTTGAAGCTTTATATGGCAGAAAATGTAGAACACCTATGTCCTGGTTTGAAGTCGGAGAGAATAAAGTGTCTGGACCTAAAACAGTCCAAGAGACAATTGATAAAGTACTACAGATCAAAACAAGATTGAAGACAGCACGCGATCGTGAGAAGAGTTATGCCAACAAAAGACGTAAGCCACTAGAGTTTAACGTCGGTGACAAGGTTTTACTAAAGGTGTCACCATGGAAAGGCATTGTACGATTCGGAAAGAAGGGAAAGTTAAGTCATCGATTTATTGGACCCTTTAAAATCTTAAAACGAATCGGACCAGTAGCCTATCAACTTGAATTGCCAAATGAGATGAATGGGGTACATAATGTATTTCATGTGACAAACTTACGTAAATGTTTGGCCGATGAATCGCTAGTAATGCCAATACAAGATGTAGAGGTTAATGAAAAGTTGATATTTATCGAACGACCTCTTCAAATCGAAGACCGTCAAGAAAAACATTTAAAGAGAAGGAAGCTAGTATTGGTAAAGGTAAAATGGAACTCTAGATGAGGTCCTGAATATACGTGGGAATTAGAGTCAGAAATGAAAAAGAAATATCCACAATTATTCCAATAAATCTCAAGGACGAGATTTAAATAAAGATGGGAGGATGTAACACCTGAGAAATTTTCATATTATTTTTGTCAATCAAATAATCATGGTTATGTTTCAAGAGTGACTTCATGACTAAGTTTTAGATAAAACTTAATGTCTAAGCCTTGAGATACGACTTAATAATTAAGCTACGGATAAAACTTAACAATTAAGTATTGGATAAAACTTAATGCCTAAGTTTTAGATAAAATTAGGATGAAACTTAACGGCTAAGTTTTGGATAAAGCTTAAATAGCTAAGACTTGGATACAATATAAAACATAATGGCTAAGTTTTGAATAAAATATAAAACTTAATTGCTAAGTTTTGAACTTAATAGTTAAGTTTGGATAAAACTTAATAAGTAAGAAATACTTAATGAGTAAGAAATATCCATGTATAAATAGATGCCTCTTGCTTCATTTCATTTCATAACCTTTCGATCATCTTCCCTACTTTCACACACGAAACTCTCTACTACTTTTTAAACATCATAAAAATAACCCGAGACTAGGAAACCGGTGTATATTCTCTAGACAACAAGTATAGAAGTTCTTATTTAATCAAGGTTTTAGAGGCTCGTGACTTAATCCTTAAGTTACTTTGATGTTCAAAAACAAAAGCTTATCAAGTTTAAAGGCTCTGTTCAATTTACTAGGGGAATACGTTTAGCACTTTCAAAACATTCAAATGATTTTATTTTGAAAAAATGGCATTAGTACATTAACCATGTTAGTGCATGGAGGTATTCTGCTATAACATTTAGAACAGAAGTATATGTATGTTTGATCAAATTATATCCTAGGGATGGGTGAAAATCCCATACCGGGGCTGGTTCAGACTCAGTGTAGATCTGGAGAGTCCCGTAGTAAGAATGCCTGAGCACCAATACCAGTATATATGGAAGGGGGACTTCCAATTGAAATAGACTGCTAAATGTGTGGTTTACCATTAATTTATGAGTAACTGTTTATCGTTATTCATGCCGAAATATTTTTGTGTCAAATTACATGTATTCAATTTTTTGCTGATGTATTATTTTCAAACATTTTTAGGTAAACATGATTAAATATGTTTAGTCAGGTGTTAGTGCCAGATGGATTATGAAACTTAGGCATGGAGATCCTGTGATGAATATAGTAGCAAGAATAGTGCCGAAAGGACTAAAGTTTCCAAGGCATAGACCTTGTGGCAAGTTTTGAATATCTGTCAGTAGACAGAAAATTTTGTAAACATTTCGTTGAACAATGTTATGTAAAATTCTGGGTATTTAATCCCCAATGAATGTATGAGACTTTGTTTTTATAAATCATCAGATAAATTGTGAAATGATTTTTCATTGCGTAAACGACTTTCAAGACAAGCAAATAAAAAGTGAACAATAACGCGTACCAATCGGTCGCACTCCCGGGGTGCCCTGAAACCGGGGTGTGACAAGAACCGTATCCAGAAGATGGTCTGCAAGGTGATGACTTAAGAAAGGTTAAGAATGACATCAAAGCTTATTCATTGATATGCAAGGGGTTACCATTGGAAGTCTTGACTAGACTTGAAGGTTATCAAACGGGTTACACAATGTACATAGCTTTGAAGATCATCTGCGAAGGTGGTAAAGAGATACAAGATCTCAAAAAGCAAAAACTCAAGAGGCAATTAGAGTTATTTGAACATCTTTCTGGTGAAACAATCAATCAGATGATGAACAGATTTGTGCAATTAACTACTGAGATGTCAACTGCTGGTATCAAAAATGATCTCAAAGATCTAAATTACAGACTTCTAAATGCTCTTCCATCTTCATGGAAATAGACAGTCACTCTGTTGAAGCATACAGAAAAGGTTCCAATGGATTTAGATCTTCTGATTGCTAAAATAGAATCTGTTGAAATTGATGAGAGCTCCAAAAACAATGATAGAGCTGCATCAATGTCTCAGTACACGTATGTTGCATCTCCAGCTAACACAGTGGAGAATGCTTTTTTGGAAAAAGATGATAACTCACCATAAGACGAGGGTGATTTGTTCGTTGGAGCTGGTTTCTTTATAGATTCTTCTTACACAAGTGCTTCTATTATACAACTCAACCTCAACCTCAGTCTCCTCCTAAAACTCAAACTCCTAAACCTCAAACTGAGACTTCATATTCTAACTCTATTAAAACTAGCAAAGTTAAAGATGTTATTAATATCCTTTTACAGGATGATGAGTCAAAATCTGCTTTTACTGCTTTTATGGCAAGTTTTCAAGCTTATCAAGGTAGTCATCTAACCCAATTAGATCTTGTTTTGCAGGATTTGTTCGAGATGGATCCTGATGATGTGGAAGAGATGGACTTGAATTGGCAGATGGTAATGATTGCTTACAAAACTCAAAAAAACTCATATGTTAACGGGAATTACAAGCCTAGTGCAAACAAGACTGTTGGCTTTGATAAATCAAAGTCAAGGTGTTTTAACTGCAACAATTATGGTCATTTCTCAAGAGAATGTAAAGCTCCCAGAAACCAAGTAGGAAATGGTCAAACTGGTTCTAGCAGTCAAAAATACCCAGCAGTCTCAGAAGACCTTTCAAAAGCCTTATCAAAGTCTTCCAATGCCAGAACTTAAAGATGAATCAAAATCATCTAATGAGCCAATGAAAGCTCTTGTTGTTAGCATCAAAGATGGCTATGACTGTAGTGCTTATGCTGAACAATTCACAGCTGATCTAACATCTAGTTTAGCTCTTGTTGCAGAAGCTCAAAATGAATACTGGTCTGAAGAAAATGATCCAAAGGGAGATAGTGATTCAGAAAATGATGATGAAGATTATGATTGGAGTGACAAATCTGACCCAAAAGAGGATTCAGATGAAATTGCACTCATGGCACAGTCTGAACAACAAAAGGTTGAGCATCCATCATATGACTCTGAGACTTCTTCTTTAAGTTATCCTGAAATTCCTGTTGAAGTCAGAGAGAAAATGTGCATAAAAGCATGTTTTGATCAAGTTGAGCATTACAGAACATATTCATTTAAGATCTATGACAAACTTTAACATGAAGAAGTAATGCACAACAAACTAAAAAATTATCACAAAGTCTCTAATGAAAAGATCCTATCTCTACAAACCTCATGGAACAAAACTCAAAAAGAACTTGAACTTGTTAAAAAACAACTTGAGGATATGACTAAAAATTTAGAAGGCGAAAAAATAGCTCATGCTACAACTCAAGTGGATCTAGCTAAAGTTAAAAGTTCTAAAACTATTGTAGAACAGCTGGTAAGTGAGAGAAAAGACAAAAACAAAACAGGTCTAGGTTTTACACATGAACCAATGCCTGAATCTATCACAAACACTCTGCCAGAAAACTTTAACACACATGATCACTCACATGAAAATAAAGCTAAGCTAAAATCCTTCCAAAACAAGAAAAAGAATTCTGAAAGTGATGAAGAGAAAACAAATGTTAAGATATTTGAGGAACAAGATTCTGAAAATATTAAAAATGGTCATCCAGTGAAAGTTAAATCTTACGAACTACGACCAAAGAATAAGAAAATGTTTGTTCCCAAAGAGCATGTTGTTGAAGAAATAATTGTTAAGAAATCAAAACAAAACTCAAAGAATAAAGAGAAAGCAAAACTAGATGAAGTAACATCTGAAGATTCATTTTCTTACGGATTAAACAATCCAGACTTCAACAAATGGCAGAAAGAACAAAAAGATAAAGAAAATGCAAAACAGTCTTCTACTGAAGATGTTCAATCCCAAAGCAAACAAAGATCATCAAGATCAAGAAATCAAAGACGGGGAAGGAAAAATGCTAAATTTAACCCCTCTCAGAACAAAAATCAAAACAATCAAAATCAAAGAACAAATCAAGTATATCAGTTTAAACTAGTGAAATTTGTGTCTGCGGGTACTTTTGATATGAACACAATTCCAGAAATCAAATCAAATTCAAAGAACAAATCTAACTCTGATTTGAAAACAAGTTTCGGTCCAAAGTCTTCCGCTGTTAAATAAAGATTTGTATCTAAAGAATCTAGGAATGGTGTTAACGAACAAAAGTCAAAACCGAAATATCAAAAGAACAAATTCTCAAATCAAAAACAACAGATTAACTTTGTAACTCCTAAATCAAAACATGGATCAAATGTGGCTTCCACATCTAAAGTTAATCAACAGTTGTTTAAATTTCAACAAAGGTACTGTGAAATATGTGATATGTACAATCATAAGACTGATGAATGTTTCTTTAACATGTACTGTCATATTTGTGATATGAAAAACCATTCAACAGTTGATTGTTATTTCAACAAGTATTGTAACTTTTGAGATGAAAGAAATCACAACACTGAGAATTGCTACTTTAGAAGGAACTCGCCAAGGAATGGATATGTCAATCCACAATTTCAAAGAATTTTAAGTGTTGGTTTTCAAAGATTAACAAAAGAACCTTCCTTAGGCTTGAGATCCTTTCAAAGAATTAATTCTGAATATGATGATTCGTATGCTGTGAAAACAATGAATTATAATCAAGGAAAATTCATTCCACGATCTATGAGAATGAACAATGCAAAATTTGGTAGTCAAACTTTTTCAAAAAATGTTTTTACAAATGGTTTTAATAACCTTGATGATGATCTTGAAAAACGCTATCATCCTTTGCGGATTAAACAAATCAAAGATAATCAAAAATTTGTTAAAAACGGAATTGGTAAATTTAAACCGCAAAAGAAGCCTGGTGTGAATACACTTCATGTTAAACAATTTACCATTGTTGATAAATTTGGCAAGCCCAAGACCATATCGACTTGGGTTGATAACTCAACTTAAGTTTCTTTGAAATGCAGGTACGCCCAAGAAGACCTCTTAACACGTGGTATGTTGATAGTGGGTGTAACCGGCATATGACAGGCAACCATGCCTTGCTGCAAGATTTTAAGTTAAAAGATGGTACTCATGTTGCATTCAGAGGTGATGTAGGTGGAAAAATAACAGGAGAAGGAACAATGTCCAATGGGATTATTAGCTTTGAAAAAGTCAACTATTGCTCATAGTTGAACTTTAATCACTTAAGTGTTTCTCAAATTTGTGACAAATCTTACTCTGTTCTATTTGATGATTCTTTTTGTTATATTTTGAAGCCAAGTTTTCAGATAAGAAAAGAATGGGTAGTTGTTAAAGCTGTTTATGATCGAGATGTATACAAGTTAGTTATGTCTTATGTAGATCCATCTACAGAAACAACATGCCTAATTGCTCAAGCATCAAATGTCGAAAGCCAGTTATGGCATAGACGTCTCGGGCATTCCAATTTCAAGAACATGAATAAGCTTGTAGCAGGAAATCATGTAGTAGGTCTTCCAACAAAGAAGTTTGCTACAACAGATCACTGCTTAGCATTTTTAAAAGGAAAGCAACATAGAGCATCTTATAAGCCCAAGCTGATAAAATCAAATTCCAAGCCTCTCCAGATGTTGCACATTGACCTATTCAGACCAACAAATGTGCAGAGCATTGGAAAGAAATCTTATTGTTTAGTTATCATTGATGACTTTACAAGATTTTCATGGGTTTTCTTTTTGCATGCTAAATTTGAAACAGCTGAATTGTTAAAAGAATTCATCATTAAAGTAGAAAATCAATTAGATCAAAAGGTGAAAATTATCAGAAGTGAAAATGATCAGAAGTGATAATGGAACCGAATTAAAAAATGCTAATATTGACAGGTTTTTTGCAGAAAAAGGAATTGCTCGTCAGTTGAGTGCTCCTAGAACTCCATAACAAATTGGAGTTGCTAAAAGGAAAAACAAAACTTTGATTAAGGCTGCACGTTCCATGTTAACAGATGCAAAGATTCTAATTACTTTCTGGGATGAAGACATATCCACTGCATGCTTTGTACATAATCGAACATTGCTTGTGAAAGATAAATAGAAAACTCCTTATGATTGATGTTTGGTAGGAAACCTAATATAGATTTTCTTAAATCTTTTGGTTGTCTAGTTTTGATTTTAAACTCAAGTGACCAGCTAGTAAAATTTGATGCAAAATCTGATGAAGGATTTTTCATTGGATATGCGTCGGTTTCAAAAGATTTTAGAGTTTATAACACTAGGACAAATGTTATCCTTGAAACTTTCAACATTAAATTTCTTGAAAACTCTTTTCCATCAGTTGCAGATGGTCCAGCCTAGTTATTTGATTTAGATTCTTTGTCAAACTCTTTCAATTCTAACTTGTTTGAATCTATAGGTGATATGGATGATTCTAGCCCAGATTATCCATTCTTCTCTTTTGTTAAACATCCTGTATTTAGTTCTGAATCTCATGATCAATCTAGCAATCAACAAGCACAAGAACATTCCATGTCTGAAAATACCAATTTTTCATAACCTATTCCTAATGATGGTCATGAAATTGTACAACCTGAGTCCGGAACGTCACCAATTTCTGATGATATAGTTGTTATAGATAATCTTGATTACTTTATCAACTCACCGACTCAAGTTCCTAATTTCAATCCACATACTTCAAACTTATTGCATCAGCTTTCCGACTTGAACCAATCTAATCTGGATGTTCATGTTCGAAGGAATAAGATTCCAAAGTCTTGTATTCACAAGAGCCATCCTACATCTCAGATTATCGGTCCATTTAATGAGAGAACAACGAGAAGTCATTCAGAACAAGCAAACCCCTACTTATACTCGTGTTTTTTTATCTTAAATTGTTCCTAAAAACATCTATGAAGGGTTAAAGGACAATAGTTGGATTGAGGCAATGCAAGAAGAGTTATTGCAATTTCGCAAACAAGAAGTGTGGAAGCTTGTGGATTTACCTAAAGGAGAAAATGCCATAGGCACAAGATGGTTATTCTGAAACAAGTCAGACGATCAAGGAATTATTGTTCTCAACAAAGCGAGACTCATTGCACAAGGTTACACCCAAGAAGAATGAATAGATTATGATGAAGTATTTTCTCCAGTTGCAAGACTTGAATCAATTCGTGTCTTCCTGGCTTATGCATCATACATGCAATTCAAGGTGTATCAGATGAACGTGAAAGGTGCTTTCTTGTATGGACCAATCACTGATGATGTGTATGTCAAGCAACCTCCAGGTTTTGAAGATTCATAATATCCTCATCGTGTCTACAATCTTATTAAAGCATTGTATGGTCTACATCAAGCTCCTAGAATTTGGTATGAAACGTTATCCAACATTTGATCCAGCATGGATACACGCGAGGGAAAATTGATCCAACTTTGTTTATAAAGAAGGATTCAGATGATCTCTTATGTGTTCAAGTGTATGTTGATGATATCATATTCGTTTCTACAAGTCCAAAATTGTGCAACAAATTTGAAGAAATCATGAAATGACGTTTCCAAATAAGTTCTATGGGAGAAATTAACTTTTTCCTTGGTCTTCAAGTGAAGCAGTCTGTAGATGGAATTTTTATCAATCAAGAGAAATTCGTTGAAAATCTCTTGAAGAAATTTAAACTGCAAGATTGTCAATCCATCAGAACTCCAGCTGATGTAAATACTAAGATTGAACCTGATATAAAAGGAAAATCAATTGACCAAAGTCTATACAGATCTATGAGCGGATCTTTGATGTATCTTACTACATCTAGACCTGATATAATGTATACTGTTTGTGTCTGTGCCAGGTACCAATTTGACCCGAAGGAATCTTATCTAATCACTGTTAAACGAATATTCTGGTATCTTAAAGGAAAACCGGCTTTAGGGTTATGGTATCCTTATGAATGAAACTTTGAGTTACATAGATATACAGATAATGATTACGGGGGATGTTGCCAATATCATAAATCTACAACGGGTGGTTGTCAGTTCTTAGGTCCTAGATTAGTCTCGTGAAAGTATACAAAAATATAACGTAAAATTTACTACGTTATGTACTATACAAACAAACAAATAAATAAATCAATAAATAAATGAATAAATAAATAATTATTATTTCATAATAATATTTAATTTAGGATTAATATCCATATTCTTGCTTTAGTTAAGAAATCTATTTCTTATATTATTACTTTATAACAACTACTTTATTTAACACATACCAACGTTTATTAATCTTTTAACAAATAATAACATTTTTAGTAGTAAAATATATATAAATTTATTTTAGATAAATTTTTATTATAAAAATATGCTCTATTATGTTTGACCCATATTTCACCCATATATGGTAATTTTTGACCCGAAACCGCACGGTTTTACACGCATAAACCGTACATCAACCCATATATATCTTGTGACCATTTTAAATTTTTAAAAATGGCTCTTTTATACCCAAAAAATTCTAAAATAATTTGTTAAAACTCAGTTTCAAAACAGTCCATTATTTTTAACCCGAAATTGTCGGTTTTCGGCTTTTTCGCGCGTATAAAGTCATCACCGAAGACCTTGCTTGTTATGGGTTTGTTATATACTTAAAAACATAAGTTTTTAACATAAAACAAAATATTATTTTCTGTCCAAAACCGGACTTGTACATAATTACTTGTTTTAAACCCGAAAACACCGTTTTTAACGCGTTTTTAAACGTAAAACGTTTACAAGATTAAACCCAATCATTAAGACTTTTATTTTCAGTAATATTACTAAATTTTAACTTATATTTTATATGTTTTAAACTTATTATTCGAGATTTTACAAAGATACTTGCCTTGTTAGCTATCAACTTTTATGTCCCATCTATACTTGAGTACCTTTAATTCTAATTTGCTTTTATCTTTTCTTAAAATCAAATGTGAATAAAAACACCAAAATCTCCGGATCATGATCACCATATACATGGATCATTTCAAACATTTTTAAACTTATAAGTGAAGAATAAATCAAGAACAAAAGTGTAAACCATATATACATACATATACACGATTTCATACATACATATATAATCCAAATCATAGATTTTATCTTATGTTCTTAGTTTTCATTTCAACAAAACATACTAAAAACATCAAAAGATTTCAGATCATGATCACCATTATTCATGGATCATCTCAATCCTTTATGAAATCAAGAGCAAGATGGGTTCAAGAACATCATTCTTTACATACAATCATGTATTACCTATTTTCATCATTTGATAGACTCCTTTTGGAGATGGGTTTCTTATGATGTTCATAACCTCAAATCAAAGTTTGATCATCTTGCATGCAAGTGAAAATCAACAAAATGTTAAAAGATCATCAAAACATAAAATCATCACACACACACACACTTGCGGCACACACACACTCACACACACACATTGTTTAACAACACATTTTCTTGATTCAAACCTTTGTTGGAACCATGGATTTCAAGAAAAGCTAGTTTTTGGTGAATAAAACTTGCAACAATCATCCAAAAGTCATGTTGGATGTATTAAAATATGAAATGTTCATACCTAAGATGAACAAGTTTTGAAGATTCAAGAATGATTTCCTTGTAGATTTCTTCTCCTTTGAGTTGGATTTATGCAATGTTTTGCACCAAGTTCATAAGGGATCCTTGAAATCAAGAAATCAAAGCTTGAAACAAACTTTGGATGATCAAAATCAAAGAAAAGAGGGCTGTTCTTGGAGCTTCCAGCCGTGAGTTTTAGCGAGAAGGGAGAGAAGAGTGTGTAGGTGAATTTTAGTAAGAGAAAGGTGAGGTTGATTGTGTGCAAAAGATCGATCCATTTTGATTCTATCAAATGGTATCAGAGCTGTTGGTTCAGTGATTTGAGTTCATCAAACTGTCAAACTTTTGAATCACTTGAATCTATGATTGATAAGCAATTAATTCAAATAATTGTTGATTTTAGTTGTGTTTCATCATCAGAAACATGAATTGAATCACAATTTTCAGTTCAATTCGTTCAAATTCAGTGAATTGTTCAAATTAGTGTTCGAACTTGTTCTTCATCAGTCGAACTGATTTTCAAGCCAAAGATAGAATTGTTGTTGTTATTTGATGAAATTGAAGTTAGAGGACTGTTAATTGATCGAATTAATACCTAATTGAAGGATTTTAGGTCAATTCATCAAGTTTTGAAGGATTTCAGAAGATCTGAGTTCGTTTGAATCTATTAAAGTTGGCATATTTAGGTCAAAACACTAATGAAAATTGCCCAAGTCTTAGGAGCTTGACAACTGTTCAGGCGTTTTTGCACTGTTAAGGCGTTTTTGGATCAGGCGTTTTACCACTGTTGGGGCGTATTACCAGTGTGGACTAGGCGCATTACAACTGTTGAGGCATTTTTAATCTGGGCGTTTCACAACTGTTTGGGGGCATTTCAGATTGGGCGTTTTTGAAAATTATTCTAAGGCATTCCCTTAGACGTTTCTAAGTCAACTATTTGGGCGCTTCATCACTGTTTAGGCGCATCAACATCAACACTTAGAAATTTTTTAGAAATTTTTCAAAAACTTAAAAATCCAAAAATAATTTCAATTCATTGTTTTAATTCAAAAACATAAAAACAACAAAAACAAATCTTTTTCTAAAATACAAAATTAAAAATGGTGAAATCAGAAGACTTAGAGAACAGAGTTCCTAAACTGAAGAACAGAGCTGATTTTAAGAATTGGTCACTTAGATTGAAACATCACCTTAATTCTATTGATACTATTCTATGGAAATCAATAGAAAGAGGACCTCACATTCCTATCACATCAGATGGTCCTGATGGAGGATTTGTCTACACTAAAGACGCTTCAGAACTATACCCTGAAGATGGATTGCAGGGTGATGATTTAAAGAAAGTTAAGAATGATATAAAAGCATATTCTCTGATGTGTAAAGGACTACCTCTTGAAGTCCTAACAAGACTAGATGGATATCAAACAGGATATACCATGTATAAAGCCTTGAACATAATTTGTGAAGGAGGTAAAGAAATTCAAGATCTTAAAAAGCAGAAATTGAAGAGACAATTAGAACTATTTGAGCACTTATCTTATGAAACCATAAACCAAATGATGAATAGGTTTGTGTAACTCATAACTGAGATGTCAAAAATTGGCATAAAAAATGACCTAAAAGATCTAAACTTTAGGCTTCTCAGTGCTCTTCCATCTTCATGGAAGCAAACAGTTACACTGTTAAAGCATACTGAGAAATTTCCTATGGATCTTGATCTGTTGATAGCCAAAATTGAGTCTGTTAAAATTGATGAAAGCTCAAGGAATAATGACAGAGCAGTTTCAATGTCTCAGTACAAATATGTTGCGTCTCCAGCCAGTACTGTGGAGAATGCCTTCATGGCCAAAAATGAAAGTTTACTAGAAGAGAGGGTGATCTATTTGTAGGACCAGGGTTCTTTACTAATTCTTCTTATACAAGTGCACCCGCTTATACATCTTAGTCTCAACCTCAATCTCCTCCTATGCCTCAAAGTTCTAAACCTCAAACTGAGACTCCATCTATTAACTTTGTTAAATCTAGCAAAGTTAAAGATGTCATTAACATCCTATTATAGGATGAAGAGTCCAAATCTGCTTATACTGCTTTTATGGCTAGTTTTCAAGCTTATCAAGGTAGTCATTTAACTCAATTAGATTTTGTTTTGCAGGACTTATTCGAAATGGACCCGGATGACGTGGAGGAAATGGATCTGAATTGGCAAATGGTGATGATTGCATACAGGACTCAGAAATACTCTTATGTCAACAGGAATTACAAGCCAAGTGCTAACAAGAATTTTGGATTTGACAAGTCTAAGTCAAGGTGTTTCAATTGTAATAGTTATGGCCACTTTTCAAGAGAATGCAATTGTCACACCCCGAAAAGCGCACCGGAAGGGCATGCGTGTGACAGAGATAACGAAAGTTGGATTATTTCCAACAATTATTAAGCAAACAAATCATGGATACCAAAGTTAACTATTATTATAGAATGTTATTACATTGATCCAAAAGTAGTCTTAACTTGAAACTAAAATAGTAATAACATAATATTGTTTTAAACATTAAAAAGATTTTTGATTGGCAGCGGAAATTGGGTCCAAAATGGTATCCAAACTTGATAAGTTTTCCGTTAAAACTCTTTTCGTTCCCATGCATGCCTAATTACCTGAAAAACATGCCCAAAAGTTTATCAGCAAAAAGCTGGTGAGTTCACAGGTTTATATAAAAAGGTTATCATAAGTTCCTATATAAAAAGATATGATTATCCCGGAATCAACCCCTTGGATCGTCAAGGACTAGCTAGGTCCACTGACTATGATCGCAACCAAGAGCCCCATAATCAAACCAAGACACAAAGTCCCTCAAAAATCCTTTCAACATATATTCCCTCTGTACCAGACCGGTAAAACCGATCCTGAGGGGCGGTTGTCAAACCCAATAGATCTACCAATATATCCTGTGGTCCTCCAAGGGTTAATGATTGTGTAAGAGGGCAATCATGCGCAAATAAGAAAACAACTCAAGGCCATCATAAAGATCACGCAGTTATTCCATAATTAAATCATATCACAAATAAAACATTATAGCATGTTTTTCCCCCAAAATAGTTAAATAAAACGTTATTTAAGAATAGGGGCTGTGAAAACTCACCTTCAAATGTGACAGAGTGATGATCTAGCAAAAATCGAGCCCGGAAATAAACGACCAATTAACGCCCTAAACACAAGGGATCTATTAATTGTTGAGTAATAAGTCTACACGTAAGTTGTTTACCCAACTCACTAGACTTGTCATGAAATCCGTTTTAAAAAAGACCCGTTGGTGATTTTTGGTTTAGTTTAATAATTTGTATTATATGTGACAAATATTTATTTATTAAATAAATAATTTAACCCTTAAACAACAATCACACACACACACAAGATAGGTATACAAAAATATAACGTAAAATTTACTACATTATGTACTATACAAACAAACAAATAAATAAATAAATCAATAAATGAATAAATAAATAATTATTATTTCATAATAATATTTAATTTAGGATTAATATCCATATTCTTGCTTTAGTTAAGAAATCTATTTCTTATATTATTACTTTATAACAACTACTTTATTTAACACATGCCAACGTTTATTAATCTTTTAACAAATAATAACATTTTTAGTAGTAAAATATATATAAATTTATTTTAGATAAATTTTTATTATAAAATATGCTCTATTATGTTTGACCCATATTTCACCCATATATGGTAATTTTTGACCCGAAACCGCACGGTTTTACACGCATAAACCGTACATCAACCCATATATATCTTGTGACCATTTTAAATTTTAAAAATGGCTCTTTTATACCCAAAACATTCTAAAATAATTTGTTAAAACTCAGTTTCAAAACTGTCCATTATTTTTAACCCGAAATTGTCGGTTTTTGGCTTTTTCGCGCGTATAAAGTCATCACCGAAGACCTTGCTTGTTATGGGTTTGTTATATACTTAAAAACATAAGTTTTTAACTTAAAACAAAATATTATTTTCTTTCAAAAACCGGACTTGTACATAATTACTTGTTTTAAACCCGAAAACACCGTTTTTAACGCGCTTTTAAACGTAAAACGTTTACAAGATTAAACCCAATCATTAAGACTTTTATTTTCAGTAATATTACTAAATTTTAACTTATATTTTATATGTTTTAAACTTCTTATTCAAGATTTTACAAAGATACTTGCCTTGTTAGCTATCAACTTTTATGTCCCATCTATACTTGAGTACCTTTAATTCTAATTTGCTTTTATCTTTTCTTAAAATCAAATGTGAATAAAAACACCAAAATCTCCAGATCATGATCACCATATACATGGATCATTTCAAACATTTTTAAACTTATAAGTGTAGAACAAATCAAGAACAAAAGTGTAAACATATATACATACATAACGATTTCATACATACATATATAATCCAAATCATAGATTTTATCTTATGTTCTTAGTTTTCATTTCAACAAAACATACTAAAAACATCAAAAGATTTCAGATCATGATCACCATTATTCATGGATCATCTCAATCCTTTATGAAATCAAGAGCAAGATGGGTTCAAGAACATCATTCTTTACATACAATCATGTATTACCTATTTTCATCATTTGATAGACTCCTTTTGGAGATGGGTTTCTTATGATGTTCATAACCTCAAATCAAAGTTTGATCATCTTGCATGCAAGTGAAAATCAACAAAATGTTAAAAGATCATCAAAACACAAAATCATCACACACACACACACACTTGCGGCACACACACACTCACACACACACACACATTGTTTAACAACACATTTTCTTGATTAAAACCTTTGTTGGAACCTTGGATTTCAAGAAAAGCTAGTTTTTGGTGAATAAAACTTGCAACAATCATCCAAAAGTCATGTTGCATGTATTAAAAGATGAAATGTTCATACCTAAGATGAACAAGTTTTGAAGATTCAAGAATGATTTCCTTGTAGATTTCTTCTCCTTTGAGTTGGATTTATGCAATGTTTTGCACCAAGTTCATAAGGGATACTTGAAATCAAGAAATCAAAGCTTGAAACAAACTTTGGATGATCAAAATCAAAGAAAAGAGGGTTGTTCTTGGAGCTTCCAGCCATGAGTTTTAGAGAGAAGGGAGAGAAGAGTGTGTAGGTGAATTCTAGTGAGAGAAAGGTGAGGTTGAGTGTGTGCAAAGATGGAGTGTGAAGTTGTTTATATAGAAATGATTAAGTATGTTTAAAGTAATTTAATCATATGATTATATTGATGATATGGCTGGTGGATCTCCAAGTGTGATGCCACCCGGTGTAAGGCGGGTGTCGGTCTCGTTAAATTTTTGTAAAATTCTTAAACGTTCGGGTTTTTACGTGAAAATTTTATATAAAATCAAAGTATTAATTTGATACTTTCCAAAGGTTCACAACATTTAATAATATTTAAAAAAATTCAATAATTAAAATATACACGGTACAACACAGTATGCAACGGACTATACGTTACAACAAGGCAATATTTTAAAAAGTCTTAATTTTACGCGATCAAGGTAAATAATAATAATTATTATTTTTCACGACTAATAATATTTTCAATTGAGATACATTAAATCATAAAAATAGACATATATTGACCAAATTTATTTAACCAGAATGTCCCCAACGTTCGTTAAAAGTTTTGTCGCTACGCGACCCGGTAATTCTCAAAATTACCAATCATAAAATTTATGCACAAAGGGACTTTGCTAGACCTTAAATGACCTTAATTATCATAAAATTAAGTCTTATGACGCATTTAATTATTTTATCACATTTCATTAACATACGAATATTAACCTGGAAACACAGGATGTCACAGTCTCCCCTCGTTTAGGAAATTTCGTCCTGAAATTTTAAGTTGTAGTTCCCGATTCCGATCTAGATGGAAAGAGGTGAGGATATTTGCGCTTCATCTAGTCCTGTCGCTCCCAAGTGAACTCGGGACCATGCTTTGAGTTCCATCTAACCTTCACCAACTTAACCCGACTCCTTCTAATTTTCTGAATTCTCCAGTCCATAATTTTGACTGGTTCCTCAGTGAAATTCAGTTTCTCGTCGATACAAACTTCTTCGGGTCGAATAACTAAAGCTTCATCAGCAAGACACTTCTTCATATTGGATACATGGAACACAACATGTACTCCACTAAGCTCACGAGGTAACTTAAGTTGATATGCAATGGAACCAACTCGCTTCACAATCTCAAATGGTCCAATATATCGTGGGCTAAGCTTTCCTTGCTTTCCAAACCGCATAACTCCTTTCCAAGGCGAGACCTTTAGATAGACTTTGTCTCCTACCTGGAATTCCAATGGTTTCCTTCGAGTATCCGCATAACTCTTTTGCCGACTCGTAGCGGCTTCTAACCTCTTTCTGATTTGAACAATCTTATCCGTAGTTTCTTGGATAATCTCAGGTCCAGTCAGCTGCCTTTCTCCAATTTCAGCCCAATAAAGCGGTGAGAGACACTTTCTTCCATACAAAGCTTCAAACGGAGCTGCTTTGATACTACTGTGATAACTATTATTGTAGGAAAACTCAAATAAGGGTAGATGAGTATCCCAATTTCCTCCAAAGTCAATCACACAAGCTCGTAGCAGATCTTCCAATGTTTGAATAGTCCTTTCACTTTGACCATCTATTTGTGGATGGTAGGCAGTACTCATGTCTATATGAGTACCAAATGCTTGATCTAAGGATTGCCAAAACCTGTAAATTGGCTATCTCTGTCAGAGATTATCGAGATGGTACTCCATGACGAGATACCACCTCCTTGAGGTAGATGTTAGTTGCGTTTCCATCCGATCCGTTTTCCTTAATGGGTAGGAAATGAGCAGACTTAGTCAACCTATCGACTATTACCCAAATAGCGTCGTGACCACTTAATGTGCGGGGTAACTTTGTGACAAAGTCCATTTCTATTTGCTCCCATTTCCATTAAGGAATCTCTCTGGCTGTTGAAGAAGTCCTGATGGCTTTTGATACTCCGCCTTCACTCTAGAACATGTCGAACCACTTGCCCACATAGGTGGCAATTTCACCCTTCATATTGGGCCACCAATAATGTTCCTTCACATCCTTGTACATCTTATCTGATCCGGGGTGAATCGAATACTTGGATTTATGAGTCTCACCAAAATCATTTACGTAGGTTCCCAAACTCTTGGAACCCAGATCCGGCCCATGAAGTACATCACATTATTGGTTTTAGGCACTAACTCCTCCTGACCAGCCTTTTCAATCCTTCATTCTTCAATTTTCATCTTTCAGAGCATCGACATGAGCATCTCGAATTGAGTATCAAAACTTGAATGATAGTCAGCTCTAAAGCGCGAACACGCTTAGGCTTATCATTCTCCTTTCTACTCAATGCATCGCCACCCCGAAAAGCGCACGGAAGGGCATGCGTGTGACGAGATAACGAAAGTTGGATTATTTCTAACAATTATTAAGCAAACAAATCATGGATACCAAGTTAACTATTATTATAGAATGTTATTACATTGATCCAAAAGTAGTCTTAACTTGAAAACTAAAATAGTAATAACATAATATTGTTTTTAAACATTAACAAGAGTTTTTGATTGGCAGCGGAAATTGGTCCAAAATGGTATCCAAACTTGATAAATTTGCCGTTAAAAGTCTTTTCATTCCCATGCATGCGTATTACCTGAAAACATGCCCAAAAGTTTATCAGCAAAAAGCTGGTGAGTTCACAGTTGATTAAAAAGGTATCATAAGTCCTATATAAAAAGATTGATTATCCCGGAATCAACCCCCGGATCGTCAAGGACTAGCTAGGTCCACTGACTATGATCGCAACCAAGAGCCCCATAATCAAACCAAGACACAAAGTCCCTCAAAATCCTTTCACATATATTCCTCTGTACCAGACTGTTAAAACCGATCCTGAGGGCGGTTGTCAACCCAATAGATTTATCAATATATCCTGTGGCCCTCCAAGGGTTAATGATTATGTAAGAGGCCAATCATGCGCAATAATAAAACAACTCAAGGCCATAAAGATCACGTAGTTATTCCATAATTAAATAATATCACAAATAAAACATTATAGCATGTTTTTTTCCCCAAAATAGTTAAACAAACGTTATTTAAAAATATGGGCTATGAAAACTCACCTTCAAATATGACAGAGTGATGATCTAGCAAAAATCGAGCCCGGAAATAAACGACAATTAACGCCCTAAACACAAGGGATCCATCAATTGTTGAGTAATAAGTCTATACGTAAGTTGTTTACCCAACTCACTAGACTTGTCTTGAATCCGTTTAAAAAAGACCCTTGGTGATTTTTGGTTTAGTTTAATAATTTTATTATATGTGACAAATATTTTTTATTTAAATAAATAATGTACCCTAACCAACCCCATAACACACACAAGATAGACAGATGAAGTATACAAAATATAACGTAAATTTTACTACGTTATGTACTATACGAACAAACAACAAGCAAATAAATAAATAATAAATAATGAATAATGAAAAATAAATAATTATTATTTCATAAATATTTTACTTTGGATTAATATCCATATTCTTGATTTAGTTAAAAAATCTATTTCGTATATTATTACTTTATAACTACTACTTTATTTAACACATGCGAACGTTTATTAATATTTTAACAAATTAACATTTTTATTAGTAAAATATATATAATTTATTTAGATAAATTTTTATTATAAAAATATGCTCTATTATGTTTGACCCCATATTTCACCCCTATATGGTAATTTTTGACCCGAAACCGCACGGTTTTACATGCATAAACCGTACATCAACCCATATATATCTTGTGACCATTTTAAATTTTTAAATATGGCTCTTTTATACCAAAAAATTCTGAAATAATTTGTTAAAACTCAGTTTCAAAACATCCATTATTTTTAACTCGAAATTGTCGTTTTCGGCTTTTTCGCGCGTATAAAGTCATCACCGAAGACCTTGCTTGTTATGGGTTGTTATATACTTAAAACATAAGTTTTTAACTTAAAACAAATATTATTTTCGGTCCAAAACCGGACTTGTACATAATTACTTGTTTTTAACCGAAAACAAAATATTATTACTTGTTTGAAGACAATGTAACAGTAACTGATCCTATATTCAGCTTTGAGGATCATTAGTTGCTGTTGATGAAGACTTTCAGTCACCGGGTCTTTCATCATCTTCCCACCGTCTTTGGAATATTGGACTTGACCTTCAACACCTTGTTGTTTCAACAACTTCTGAAGTTTTGGAGACTGCACCTTCAAAAGATCTTGCTTTCACTGTAACATGATTTAGTACTTCAGAGCATTCCTTTCTTCCCAAACCAAATTTCTTCCAAAGGCAAGTTTTACTTGTCTTCCACTTCACTTTAGAGCTTCCGAAGGAAACAGATTTCCATTCGAAGCTTGCTTTCTCTTCTTCTCTCAGAAGTTTTCTCTTTGATCATATGGATGGTACTTTTAGGATTGTAAATGCAATCCTTAGCCAAATGAGAAGTACAACCACACATGATGCAGTCCATTTGCTTCCTTCTGAGAGTCTTCTTCTGAGAGGAAGATTGAACTTGATCACTTTCCTTCTCCATCTTCACCTTCACAGATGATGCACACAGCTTCTTAGGGAGAGGCTTGCTCTTGGAGTTTGATGGTTCAGCTGTGTAGCAGTGGTACACAGCTGATCAGTCTTCTTCTCCTTGCTGAGATGATTTGGACCTAACTAGAACTCCTGGTACTAGAGTTCATGGTTGGGTCTTCTTCCTTCACCACTTCAAACCTACAGATATAAACACTTGTTTTCTGCTTAGAGTTAAAAGTGGCCTTGATTTCTTAGCCTTCATTGCCTTAATATTGCCTCTCCTTATTAAGTTCTTTCTTTAAGACTTGGTCATCCCAGCTTCTTCATCTCTCTCCTTAGGAGAATAGTGCCCCTTCTTAGGATGGTCCTCTCATTCTTCTCAGACACATCCTTCACTATCTCCTTCTTATCCTCTTCAGCAATAGGGTCTATGAGGGGAAGCTCATCTTCACAAGTTCCACACCTTGGAGATCTTATAGATAAAGAGTGTAGAGGAGCTATCTCAGTATATCCCAGTCCCTGCTTATTTTTATAACAATGTTGTGCATGTAGGATGAGGATATCATGTTCTTGAAGGTCTCTTCTTCAAGAATAAGTTTTTTCCCAGGCTTTACTGATCATAAGCTCAGCCTGGCATTCAGTTAACTTAGTGATGAGATCTTTGATCTGTCCTGTAGTTGGTGTGTTCATGCTTTAGAGTTGAAATGGTTTTTCTCTAGATCTTCTATTTTAGTTTATAATCATTTTCAGCTCTTTTGAAATTAGCTTTTAAGATATTTAAGGACTCAAGATCGGATCTCATCTCTAAGTTATAGGATCTATATTTATTAACTTTAGCAATACATTCGGTGTACAGAGATGTTCCAATACCTTAGCTTCATCATGGGTTTGCCATAAGTTCTTCGTTTGGAGTAGCATCTTCACCTGAAAGCGCTCCAATCAAGCCTCCTTCTTCAACAACTGCAGCATGTTGCTTGGGCTTCTCATTCTGGTGTGCTTCTTCAGTGTAGTTTTTGGCCAGGCTTATGCTTGGTCACTATTTGACTTTTGGGCCTTGAATACTCTAGAAAAGTGTCCCATTTGTTATAATTGTAACACTTCATCTTGCCTTTGTCCAGCCCAAACTTTCCACTAGACATATTGCTGGAACTTCACTTCCTCCCAGTACTCATGTAGAACTTCTTGGCCCTGTGAGTGAGAAGAGCCATCTACTGGACTATTTCCATATACTCCCTTCCCTGGATGGAACAGTCTAGGTCTTAAGAGTGAATAGAAAGTTGCCTGTACTTTCATCTGAAGACAATAAGCTGAGAAGAACTTGTCTCGTGGATGGGCTTCTAGGTTGTAGCTCTCCCTTGGTGTCTGTGGGAAGATGATGAGAGGCCCCTTTTGTGAGTTTCAGGGTAGCAGATAAGGGGGTGTTGTGGTTCTATGCGTCCCTTTCAACCACATGAAGGGCTGAACTCTGTTGGATGCTAGAGTTACCAAATGAATTTTACATATTCGTCTCCATCTGGTAGCCACTGAGTATGCCATACAACTCAGTGAGAGTAGGGTCTTGAGATTTTTAGTCCTCTTAATGACCACACAATAGTGTGTCCATTGTCTGGGAAGAGAGGACATGAACTTCCTAACAATATCCCTGTTCCCAAAGTAACTCCAACATCAACAAGAGTATCCACATCTCAACATACCTGAAGTACTATTGAGTCATGGTTTCACCTGCTTTGAAGTTGAAGTTCTCAAACTGCTACTTCAAGAGGTCCATCTTGTTCTCTTTAGCCTCATTAGACCCCTCATACATTAGCTTCAGTGCATCCCATAGTTGCTTTGCAGTCTTGCACTTTTTGAAGCCTCTGTAGATAAAGTTTGGAAGAGCAGTTTGGAGGGCTTTCATGGCCTTCTGATCAATATCAATTTTCTTCCAGTCTTCATCAAAGTTGGCCACTTCCTTGGGTATCATACCACCACAAGCATCAGCTAATGGGGTGTATAGTACATGAGGTCCATAGAGTACTGACCCCCATATCCTGGAGTCCTGGAACTTGATGAAGCCTTCCATTCTTTTGACACCAAGTGTCAAAGTCTTTAGGAGTGATCATGTGGGACTTAGTCATGGTACCAATTTCCTTGTTAGCCTTGGTGATAGCTGTCATTTGATATGTTAATTATTTTGTTAGAGTGAAAGGATTAAAGATGGTGAGATCTTATAATCAAAGCCTGAAATGCTCTGATACCATGCAGACTGTGTGAAGGTGGTCAATACCAATCAGTCTCACAATGATGAGAGTTTAGAACACTTAACAGTTCAAATGGGGAACTGTGTTTGATTATGATGTACTAAGAACACAAGTAAGTAGTGAGAAGGAACTAAGAACAAGAACAAACCAGTATGGTTTTCAAGGATGCTGTATATTG
Source organism: Flaveria sonorensis (assembly GCA_025506505.1). Taxonomy (NCBI): domain Eukaryota; kingdom Viridiplantae; phylum Streptophyta; class Magnoliopsida; order Asterales; family Asteraceae; genus Flaveria; species Flaveria sonorensis. The sequence goes on along the minus strand of CM046440.1, from coordinate 28,940,076 downwards.
CTCTCATGTTCTATTACAAGTGTTTACAAAGCATATTAGAATTTCAAGGACCTAAGACACTTTATACTACCATCCTACCATCATCAATACTTTGAAAGATAGTGAAAACACTAATCTAGACAACAGATCAATGTAGAGTCAAAAGCAGATTGCCTTTTGACTAGTGACTATGACATGCCATAGCTCACATCCTTTTATAACATAAAAATTTACAGGTACAAAACTAGGAATTATAGACAAAGACCTTATTATACTATTTACAAAGCATGGACTTTTCACCAACTCATACACGTGGTGAGTCTTCAGAGTTGCAGCGGAAAGTGTGTCATTTTCTATAAAGTAGATCAGAGAAAGCATGTCTTCTCTATCTTTTGAAGAAATCATTCTTCATAGCAAAATGGCTTCGGAAGACTTTGTCTCTGAAGCTTTAGGAGACTTCATCTTTGGCTTCGAAAGATTTGGACTTTGGCTTCCAAAGATTTTACATTTAGAGTATTTCTGATGTTGTTTAAACTTCCAAAGCACTTCTACCTTGTACGTCAATGCATGTATGAAGGAAGACCCTTGGTTGTTTTGGCTTCTTTGGTTGCATCAGCCTTATAATCTTCTGATATTATCTTTAGTACTGGTGAACTTGTGCTGGAGGTAGATGGTGATGGTAGTGAAAGGGAGTGAAGATAAAAATTGGAAAAGAGTGAAGATGAAGATAAGAAAGAGAAATGATGGTGGTTTGGATGTTGATGTGAAAGATAAAAAAAGTCAAATAGTGTTAGATGGAAAATGTCTAAAATACCCACCATCTCATTCACACAATTGAAATAGCATCTTTATATTATATATTAAATAAAGGATGTGATTGACTTAAAGGGTTCTTGCAATTAGGGAGGGTTCTTACTTGAACCCAATCCATATATATATATATATATATATTATATATATATATATTATATAGTTTAATTCAAATGAAAACTAAGATAATTTTATGAAAACCATTAAACTGAATCTTCACATTTGATGTATTAAGATCAATGTTTCATAGTGTTTTTGGCTTTTTTTAACATGGTCCCATAACAGTATAAGCTTTAATTTTTTTATTAAAAAATTTGAGACATTGATATTAATACATCAAAGTGGAGATTTGGTTAATTGGTTTTATATTTCTTTTGATTTTCATATATATATATATATATATATATATATATATATATATATATATATATATATATATATATATATATATATATATTGTAAGAGTTACCTTAAGGCTAATGCAAACCAAAAAGCTCTAAGCAAGCTTTTAGAAGTACAAGGAAGTTACTTCAGAAAATTTGACAAAAGCACTAAGAAATTCTCTAACTGTCAATCTTCTGCACCCAAATACCATTTCTTCCGAAGCCAAAGATGGCCGGCTGTAGGATATAGTATGAAGATGGCACAAAGAATTCTCTAAGTGTCAATCTTCTGAAACCTCACCACTTATACAAGTTATGATATCTCCATACTTTTGTTAACTGTAGATTAAGGTCATAGAGACTTTACTCTTATCCTTTTTGTTATAGATAAGGATGTGAGCTATGGCATGTCATAGTCGCTAGTCAAAAGGCAATCTACCTTTTGACTTTTCATTGATCTTATTGTCTATATTATGTTCTAGCTGGCCTCAGTTTATGGCAGGCTATATGATATAGTATAAGTATCTAACGTACCCGTCCTTAGGACCAGCCTTGTGACATGTAAAACACTTGAGAGTAATATACATCATTCTTGAAAACTAAATACTTATGTTCTGCTTGTGTTCTTACGTTTGTCCTTTGTTTCGTTAACCAGTTCCTTATTTTTTCTGTTAAGTGTTTAATCTCTTCAACCTTGTGAAACCTTGCTTACCCTCTTTACCAGTCCTACAATTGGTAATAGAGTTTTCCTAGCTCTTGATTGTAAGATCTCACCATCTTAAATCTCTTCATTTCATAAACCACTTAGCATCTCAAATGGCAGCTCTCACTAAGCGCTATATGGAAACCGTACCATGACAAATCTCCATTGATCACTCCTGATTACTTTGATACTTGTGTGCCAAAGAATGGACGCTTCATCAGTCTGAAGACCGTAGGATGTAGAGATCTGTTGTCTTAGGATCTCACATCCCAAACACCACTTCAGCTACTCATGGTGGTGTATGATTCGAAAGGAAGGGGCTAACTATTCTGAGGAAGATTGGAAGAAGATTGATATAGATCAGAAGGCCATTACCACTCTACAAATTTCTATTCCCAACTCTATCTATAGAGGCTTCAGAAATTTAAAACTGCAAAGAAGCTCTTGGATGCATTGAAGCTTATGTATGGGTCTGTGACGCTAAAGAAAACAAGAAGGACTCATGAAGTAGCAGTTTGAGAAAACCTTCAAATCAGGTGAAACTATGACTCACCTACTTTAGGTATGTTAAGATTGTAGATACTCTGACGGATGTTTAGAGTTAAACTTAAGAATAGGGACATTGGAGGATGTTTATGTTTCTTTTCCCAAGCATGGACTCACTACTGTGTGGCCATTAGGAATTGAAATCCTGTCCACCCTTACTCTTATAGAGTTGTATGGTATCTTGAGAGGTTACCAGTTGGAGATGAACGCAAATCCATCCAACAGCTCTTCAACAATCAATAGAGTTCAACCCTCCATGTATAAAAGGGATGCAGAAAACCATAACATCATCTCAATCCGCTACCCTGACAACTCACGAGAATAGTTGTTGGTCTATTTGATAGGTAATCAGTGCAAATGATCTATGAAACATAGAAATCCCACTGAATAAACATAAAACTATGAAAGACACAAGAGCAAGTTCAAATATTTTCAATATCCCCAAACTCACATAATAAACATGAATCAAGGCTCAGAATAGCATATCAGTATTTCACTAGTAGGTTTTGTAAAACTATCTTCCAATGAATGCAACTTTTCAATATATACGCAGACTGTAGTTCACTGAAAGTTTGCTAGACAGTGAACTGTTTTGACCTTACCTAGTTTCACCCGTGATGAAACAAAGTTTCGCCGGGTGAACTAGATTAGCTGACAACAAGCGAAACTCAGTTTCCGCTTGTAGTTTCACTGGGCACAAAACTTACAAATACAAATACAAATACAAACTAAGTAAAGTAACATTTAACCTATTATATTAATAAACAAAATAAACACAATAATAATGTGAGTCCACCCTATACTAGATCACATAATACTCCCCTAGTTGGACCTCCCCCCTTGACTTCTGATTCAGCTCTGATTCTTTCTTCAACAATCTGAACTTCTTCTGCAGCTTTAACAGATGTTTCCTATTCAGCTCCAGCAGTACTTACTTCCTCTCCCGTGCAGCTAGCCTTTTCAAATTGCTTTGTCAATTCTTGCACATCCATTCTCATTCGTCAGCTTTATGTACTTTCTATGTAAGCTCCCTGACTTCAGCCTAACTCCCCGAGCCTTGTTTACAACCCTCATGAAGAGGCTTGCTTCTGTCCTAGTTTCAGCTCTGGCTCCAGATTTTTACGTGGTTTACACACAAAACTACCAAGTCCTCATCACAAAAGGAAAATCACTTCCATAGGATCAAAATATCTAATTTCCTCTCCATCCTTTACTCTAATCACTACTTCTCCATGTTATATATCATAAAACCACTTTTCAAACTTCTGTAACCTTGGGGATGTTGACTGGTACCTTCACTCTATTCATTGTCTTGACTGGTTTTTCAACTTCAATACTACTTTTCCCTTTTCAGTCACCCAATCCATGTCCTTCTTGATCTCCTTCTCTCAGTCTTCATATATCCATTGACTCAAAGTTATCATTTAGACCCTTTTTATCTCTTGCTTTAGAAACATAGCTCTCTCACTTAGATAGAATCAAGTATTGGAATCTCAGCCAATTTTCTTAATACCATCTCGGCAAGGTCTTGAATGCCTTCCTCTATGTAAGTATGAGATTCCCTCCTCTTTCTCTTGATCATGAACATTTTCAATTCACTGTTGTATTTCTAGCTGATTATCTTCTTGTCAGATTCCTTTTAACTCAGTTCTTGAATGTCTTAAATGAAGGAGTCAGCTGTTCTAGTTTCTGTTTCTTTAATGAACCAATCCTCCTTGTCCATCTCTATTATATCTCCTTAGTTAAGCCTTCTCTGAGCCATATATGTCAATGGTTTGCTTGTCTACCTCATAGTATCGGGCTCAGAGTCCATAATCCACTAATTGCTCCTCAATCTCCTCTTCTTTATCTATCAAATTTAACTCAAATTCTTCCTTCCTGCTCCATCTCCTTTT